>JAKIJQ010000041.1:1390000-1470000 GCA_023373905.1 Rhizoglyphus robini
AACAGAACGAGATTGAACAGCAGCAGCAAAATAGTCTAAAATATACACATTCGAAACCTGTCAAGGCCAAGGATTAGCTGCTGCTTTTGAGTGCTATTTTTACTAACAAAAAGCAAAAAAAAAGTCCAACTTTTGTATGTGAACATATATATTGTGTAGCAATGCAGAGCATTAGCCAAACCACGATTGAGAGTGGAGAGTCAAGCCCGGACAATTAAATTTAATTTTACCAACGACTCTCTCCCTCTGTTCACTCTCTACTTGGCCATAATATTAATGACTGACCGGTTTAATAATTTCTCGACTCACAAGCCAATTACTCGGCGCTATTCGAACGTGTGTTGAGCTACTCTCAGTGTTAGAGCTGTAGACGGGAGAGGTGTAGGCACAGAACAGGAAAACCATTTACAACTTTTTTACATTTGGTTGGTATTAAATGAGATGGGGGAGAGAACAACAGCAACAATCTTAATGAACCACCCTGTGCTGCAATGTGATGCAGTGACACTAACCACCCTGTACTAGTCGTGCCTGTTCTCGCACCCTCTTTCACATCTCTCTCTCTCTCTCTCTCTCTCTCTCCCTCTCTCTCTCTCTCTCTCTCTCTCTCTCTCTCTCTCTCTCTCTCTCTCCCTCTCTCCCCTCTCTCCCCCCCTCTCTCTCTCTCTCTCTCTCTCTCCCTTTTCGTACCCTCGATTTGACCTTTACCCTCGAAGGCCACTTCGATTGGCAAGACAACAAACACATCTCACACATCTCGATTTGAGGTCAAATGCGAGAGCGGTCTGACTTTTATTGCCCGCTCTTCTCGAATCGACCTTTGACTACAAACGGGCAAACAAATAACAGCAATCGGTCAATTGACCATCGGTCAGTGGTCACGATCATGCATTAATGGGAATAGCGTCTATATATTGTTTTAATAAATCGAACAACATCATCTTCGGACGAGGTCAGACCATCCACCGGTCGGTCGACGGACACTCACAGTGGGAGAGAGAGAGAGAGAGAGAGAGAGAGAGAGAGAGAGAGAGAGAGAGAGAGAGAGAGAGAGAGAGAGAGAGAGAGAGAGAGAGAGAGAGAGAAGAGAGAGAGAGAGAGAAGGGAGAGAGAGAGAGAGAGAGAGAGAGAGAGAGAGAGAGAGAGAGAGAGAGAGAGAGAGGGAGAGAGAGAGAGAGAGAGGACACGATAGGCCAGACCGGATAGATAGATTGAAAGATAGATAGATAGATAGTAGAGAGTGAAACACCAGAGCACAGACCGACCAGACGTGTGTGTGCTTGTGGTCGATGTATGGACAGTGGCACTGCCACACACAAGTTATGTGTCTGTGCAACCGATGTGAATGTGCCAATGTGCTCTCTCTCTCTCTCTCTCTCTCCCTCTCTCTCTCTCTCTCTCTCTCCCTCTCTCTCTCTCTCTCTCCCTCTGCGACTTGTGTGTGCGAAGTTGTGAAACACCAAAACTGGACGGACAGACACATCGATGTGAGGCAAGTTTGCAGCGGTACGGGGGAGTGCATTGGCCAGCCAACTTCGATTGTGGCCACAATATAAAGATTGATAAATTATGCAAAGCCGACTTTAGGTGGCCAGTGCCACTGCTCCCAACACCACACAAACTCAACTGACTCCCCCAGTCCACCACCACCTCCACCACCACCAGCAACTCGCAATGGTCTGCGAATGAACGCGCAGCGCGGTGTGTCTGTGTCTGTGTGTGTGTTGTCTGGCGGGACTCGACATCATCGACAATCCATCGCATGGTTTGCTTCCGATTGGTCGTGTGTGTCTGTTCTGTCCGACCGGTCAGGTGTGAGAGAAGTTCCACTTGGAACACATGTTTGGGCGCCATTGCCGGTACACAATTGAACAGAATACACTTTCCCGCCAAGTGGCCACTGGCGCCATCGCATTCAACTCTCCACTCTCTCTGCGAGGTAATTGCCACTCGTTGTGTTGTCACTCACTGCCATTCATGCAATCGCACACAATCTACGGCGCGCTCTTCTCTTCATTACTCATCCTCGTGACTACCGAGCATTATCTCCTACACAAACTTACTCAGACTCGCTCGAATGAGCTCGAACAAACAACAAAACCAACAACTTGTGATATTGTGTAGCATATCATGCATCAATCTCTACATTCGATCGATCAATCGATTAATTCGTTCATCTCTTTAACATTCGAACGTTCGCAACTCTATTAACATGTGGCAGCTGTCAACTGCAACAATCTGCACCATTGCTCGTCAATCACGTGTGTGTCATGTCTTGTGCAGAACACAACACAACAACAAACTGAATAGCGCACTTGACTAGCTAACTAACATGAAGAATAAGAAGAACTCCAACCCATTGGTGACACATTGCGCAACCGAATAGTTATGCACTTGAGTTGATTGCACTCGCCCACGCATCTCTTCATTACCCGCACCATCACTAAGCCCCCCACAACCAAACTAAATGGAATGTTCAATCAACTGTGTTAGAATCGAACATTCGAACATAATCCCCATTCGAGACATCGTCCTTATCGAACCCTGAAATACTCGCCAAATTGTTAATTTCTATTCATAGACCCATTAGAGCTCAATTAATATCTCCCCAAGCAACTAAGAAGAGTTCGGGCACATTTTAACGACATTCAAAGACGATTACGCCAATTTATAGCCTTAGAGGAACGTCACTCTTTTCAAGTTCAAGTTCGAGTTAGAGTCCGCAATGTGCACTCTCCGAAACATTGCAACAAAGTCATAAATTGTCGGCAGACAACGAACGAACAAAACAACTAAAACAACAAACAAACAAACAAACACCGAGCACTATTTAGTGATTGAGTCACCCATTAATTGAACTGTCCAACAAAACCAACAAGTCGCAACACAACATTCTACCCAGTTCAGTTCCTATGTATTGTGTTATCTCAATTGTGGATCGTTCCCTGTCAGTCATTAGTCTGATACCATCCCCATCACCTCACTATTGCCTTAATTCAATTAATAATATTGATGTTATGGGATTCATTAAAGGAGGGCAAAAACGAGTTTGTTTGTTTTGTTGATGCGCGCAACTTAATTTCTCAGTATATTCGACCCATCCACTTTTAATCGCAATCATCAAATCTCAACCCCCCTCTTCTCCTCTTCATCTAAATGTTGCAACATTTTGTATACACTTTAGCCTGATTATGTGACTGTTTTTTGTGTTGTTGTTTGTTTGTTGGTTAATGTGCATTCGAAAGCTCTTTTTGCTACAGAGTACTAATGTCATACTCGCCCCCTCACCCAAAGTAGAAATCATCATCATCAAGCAAAGACCATCATTGGACATTGGCCATTCGGTTGCCATTCAGTTCTACCCACCACCATCAATAGTAAGAGGTTTGTTGTCTCCTTATCATCTCGTTCAATCACACTCACTCACAAACACACTGTCTTTCTGTCTCTCTTCTGCGCCATTCTGTTCAGTCTCTCTCTCTCTCTCTCTCTCTCTCTCTCTCTGCCCGGTCATTGGTTAATCAGCAGCGCACATTGACACTATTAATGATTTCGTTCGGTTGATGGTGATGTTGCGCGAGCGCGGGGTCGTTCGATGTGATGATTGTGAAACATTGTCCAACCAACACAACAACATTTCACGACCTCTACACGGTTGCACAGTTGACGATGCATCATCACCAGCCACCATCCTAACTCTAACTCAGTCTCTCCCGCACGCATACATCGATCGAGTAGCTCTCTCTCTCTCTCTCTCTCTCTCTCTCTCTCTCTCTCTCTCTCTCTCTCTCTCTCTCTCTCTCTCTCTCTCTCTCTCTCTCTCTCTCTCTCTCTCTCTCTTTATGATATTTTTGTTGTATATTTCGGCTTAAACGAAAGCCGGGCCATAAACATACAACGCAGGACACTATTCAATGTGGACACAATCTGTCACTCTCGATATCGTCCATCTGTTGTTGTGTTGTGTTGTGCCACCATACACAGCAGTAGCAGTCAACCCTTTCTCCTCCTCTTTTACCCAGTCTGTTTGTCGACCAGTATTGAACATCTACTCGATCTACTCTACCATCATCATCTACCACACATTGCACCGACATCGACCGGCGTCTACACACACACAGTCAACCTGACAAATGTTCAAAAATTGCGCAACCACATTTCACAAATGACCAATTTATGGTAACGATGATGACACTTCCCGCATATAATTTACACAAAGTGCACAAGGCAATTTGATTAATTTGTGCCTCAATTCTCGCGAAACCAGCAGCACACTCACAGACGAATTAATTTGGTAGAATCAAAAATAAAACATATAATAAAACCAAATTGCCCTCAACCAAAGAGACGCTCATAAAGAGACACAGAAATTTCCACACTAAATCACTCAAGCGATTCCAAAATTTCTTCATCCAACAAACTATCAATTTGAAAATAGAAAAATTAATTAATAATTTTATTAATTAATATTAAATTATTATTATCAGTTAATTGAAAACTCTTCCTCAACCGCCATCATCATCATTATTATCAAAATGTTGCAATTTTTAATTAATTAATCAATTAATTAATCAATTTATAACCAACCTACCTAAAAATCTATCAAAACACAATGGACCTACAAGGACAAAAGGAGTAAAAGGAAGAGCGTTCGAAAAGCGACTACCAATTACTGAACGTGAAGACATTACCCTAGGTATGCTACTCTAAATGTGAACCCGATTGTTATGCAAATTTAAATACATTGTACATATATCATGTTTAGCTAATATTTATAACTTTTACGGAAGAATGTACGGTAGAATGTACGGTAGAATGTACCGTAGAGTTTATGGTAGAATGTACGGTAGAATGCTCCGTAGAATGTACGATAGAGTTAAGGGTAGAATGTACGGCAGAATGTACGGTAGAGTTTACAGTAGAATGCTTCGTAGAATTTACGGTAGAGTTTAGGGTAGAATGTACAGTAGAATGTACGGTAGAATGTACCGTAGTGTTTATGGTAGAATGTACGGTAGAATGTACGGTAGAGTTTACAGTAGAATGTACGGTAGAATGTCCCGTAGAGTTTATGGTAGAATGTACGGTAGAATGTACCGTAGTGTTTATGGTAGAATGTACGGTAGAATGTACCGTAGTGTTTATGGTAGAATGTACGGTAGAATGTACGGTAGAGTTTACAGTAGAATGCTTCGTAGAATTTACGGTAGAGTTTAGGGTAGAATGTACTGTAGAATGTACGGTAGAATGTACGGTAGAATGTACGATAGAGTTAAGGGTAGAATGTACGGTAGAGTTTACAGTAGAATGCTTCGTAGAGTTTACGGTAGAGTTTACGGTAGAATGTACGGTAGAATGTACGGTAGAATGTACGGTAGAATGTACGGTAGAATGTACCGTAGTGTTTATGGTAGAATGTACGGTAGAATGTACCGTAGAGTTTAAAGTAGAATGTACGGTAGAATGTACCGTAGAGTTTACGGTAGAGTTTACGGTAGAATGTACGGTAGAGTTTACGGTAGAATGCTCCGTAGAATGTACGGTAGAGTTAAGGGTAGAATGTACGGTAGGCTGTACGGTAGCTCGTTATGCGAGTCATTCCCAAACAACATGCACACATGGACACATTGTACAAACACATTTCCGCATATGACAAGTGTCAAGCGTGTGATAGTGACAAACAGTTGAGACAGTTGTTGTTCTCGTGTTTGACTGATCCGCACTTGATAATGACAATTGGCTAGTAAGCTTTGTTATTAATTCCCCGCAACAATATGCCACTTTGTTACTACTTTTAGTATGATTAATAGTGTATTAATGTGCAATCATATGCTTGTGCCAGTGTGTACTTCCTCTCACCTGTGTCATGTCATCATCTTAAGTGACCGACCTCTAATAATGTCAAGTTTTGTTTGGGTTTGTTGTTGTTTTTTTATCATCACACATCTGACCGTATACAGTTTACGGTATGGGTTGCTGTTGTTGTTGTCAAGCACTCATTGAAGGTTAAGTTGTCTGTTATTGTCTTTGACACTGTGCACTCTCAAACATAGGTCGAATGATTCGCAGTTTTGTGTGTGTGCATCGATTGCGCTTGATTGAGGACCACGACAAAGCATCATCCCACACAAAGAGACCTCACCTTTTCGGTATGGCCATGTGCCAAGTGCATCTAATACACCGAATCCGTCCTATCGATGCAGTACACACACACACACACACACACACACACACACACACACACACACACACACACACACACACACACACACACACACACTTGTCACTTGTTTGTCTTCTTCTTTTTTCAATTAGACTTTCCTGTGCCTTTTAGTATTTGGTTAGTAGTAATTTCGCACCTCTCATTTTGATCGATTTTAATCGCGAACTAATCGCACTACTCAAAGCTCACGCGCGCACACACATTTCGGCGAATTCCTAGAAAAATGTGTTATTTCGAACGTAGTTTGTTTTCGTTTTGATTGTAAAAGTGTTACAATGCTGCATACTCAACTTGCACCCCAAACTATCTAATAGTTTAGAGAGGTGGGTTGAATTGAAGGTAAATTTCCGTAAGGTACAGTCAGAGAGAGAGAGAGAGAGAGAGAGAGAGAGAGAGAGAGAGAGAGAGAGAGAGAGAGAGCTAACTAAACAACATCATACCGGTCTCTGTGTATGTGTGTGTCTGTTTACGTGCCCAACCAAATATTTCCTTGATAAACAAATCGCGTGTGTCTGTGTTGAACACTTTGTAACTTTAAATTTCTGACTAAAACTATACCTACAACGAAATCATGCCGACCCATTTCCCCTTAAAACATTATATACATTTTTGCGTTATATATATTTAAATCAGTTCAAGTGCACGTACACTTTCCACTGAGATAATATTACAATGATACAGGTTTAGGTTACAATAAATTAAATCGAATATATATTAAAAGAAAAGTTAAGGATCGTTAAGCGAGAAAAGAAAGAACATAAAACATGCACAAAAGTGATCGAGTTGGCCAGTTTGGGTTCGACTTTAACCTGGACATGGTGCATTTGATGTTTGTCTGTTTCTGTTTCTGTTTGATGATGTTGATCACTTGTTGTACGAATTGATTTAGATATAATTGAGGCACTACTAAATGATGTGATTAGTGTGACTGTGTTCGTGAGTTCGTGTCCATTTACATATGTGCTCTAATCGTCCATTGATGTTTGTTTGTGTGTTCGTTTGTGTGCATGGCAACAACAACTTAACAGCTCCAATCAACCAACCAAACCAACGTGTTCTGTGAACATGAACATGAGCCAATCTGTATGTGAGTTTTGTATCTGTTTGTTTATTTGTTGTCTTACAAATAAAGTTGACCCAAAAGTATCAATGTATTGAGTGGACTTTGTCTATATTCGCGGCCTTCTTTATGACCACAATTTTGTACACTTTGTTTCGTCCAATTAGTATGTTGTTTGTTGTTGATTTGACTTCTGTGTCGATACTGCGCTTGATACTTGCTTGCTTATTGGTCATTGCCTTATGATCCTCTCTCAATGTGATAATCTTTTCCTTTTGCACAACATAACACCAGTGAACTGATCTTTGGATCCATTAATATCACCATCACCATCACGCTGTATATTATCTAAATGTTATCGTAACAGTAAGCTCTCTCTCTCTCTCTCTCTCTCTCTCTCCCTCTCTTTCTCTCTCTCCCTCTCTCTCTCTCTCTCTCTCTCTCTCTCTCTCTCTCTCTCTCTCTCTCTCTCTCTCTCTCTCTCTCTCTCTCTCTCTCTCTCTCTCTCTCTCTCTCTCTCTCTCTCTCTCTCTCTCTCTCTCTCTCTCTCCCTCTCACCATGTTTGACCGTTTCGCAACATTCGTTACTCCTTATCAAGCGCATTAACACCGAACAGTGGTGTTCAAAGTCCGGATGAGTTTGATTATGATGAGCTTGATGATGAGCGAGGACGAGTGAGTGTGTTCACTTTTCGGTTACTTCTAAACTGATAAATCCAATTTGATATTACCATTTGAACCATTTTCCGTCGCTTACTATCACAACTCTCTCACAGTCCCACAAAGTGTCCCGATCCCATCATCAGCACAGGACTCGCTTCCAATAAGGCTCAATTTGTACAATCATATATTCTTATCATATCCACTAATTTACTTAGTATATTTCATTATACTATTTGCATATCTTTATGAGTTCATATATCTGCTTAGTGTGTGTGCACAGTGTTTGTAATCATTTTTTGCTAAGCAGATTCGGACACAGATCAACTTTGTACATGGAAACGCGCAAAAACAGGGTGCTCGCTTAGGCTGACTGTGACACTGTCACACCAAAAACAGTTTTGATGACACCAAAATGACAGATACTTTTATGATTATGCGAGAGTGTGTTGTGTATGTTGATGTTTTGAGATAATATGGTTTGTTTGAACTAAACAGAAAATGGACGATTACGCAATGGCGACCAATGTTCAATGACATTTTGGTTACCGTACAACTCGTGTGTCTCAAGATCATGGCCCACTCTTGTTGTCATCAGATTGATTTTGTTGTTCATATAAGTTGATAATTGGATAATAACAACATAAGTTGATAACAATAACTTTAGATCACCTTCGTTGCATAACATACTGAGTGTACAGCATGACTCAATAAATTGCAGCAATAAAGTACCAATTGTACATCTGATTGCGCAATGTACAGTGGCACAATTTGATAATGTGTCCCAATGTACGACAATAGTGGGTAGTATGACACAACAATAACCTTCAGTTTTATTGTTATAATGTACAATTTATATATTCTATTCTATTAAATATGCACACACACAGTCTTTCTCTATGTGTTACTCAATGTACACACACATTTATCTTTGCTTTCTGGTTTGCTGTTCATATTATTTGCCTGCACAGTTTTGTGTCATCATCTTTCTCTCGATTGAGCAATCGAGACCATCGTTTTCCTCTCTGGTTTTGAACGCTGCCGGCCGAATGACGACCGCCACGATGATGAATAATATTGTAATATTGCTGCAGAGACACACAATCGAGGATCTTTCCTTTTTGCTTTTTTGCCTGATGTACAATTCCATTTGTGGGTCTATTGTACAATGGTGCACACAATCGAGTACACATTCGCACACACACACACACAAACATGGGCATTGTACGATATGAACAGTGCCGTACAATGTCCCACTGGAATATTGTGTGCCATGGTGTGTTCCACAGAGAGTGCCGGGGTCTATATGGCTTATCCAATTGTGTACACGCTCGATGATCGGTTTGTGCCATTGTTATTGAACATTGCTGCCGTACAATGCATCGTTTTCTCAATTCACATTTTTCGTTCGGCACACTGCAATATCTCCATTAATCTTTTAGCTCTATTCAGCATAATCTCGCACCAGTCTTCTCTCTCTCTCTCTCTCTCTCTCTCTCTCTCTCTCTCTCTCTCTCTCCCCTCTCTCTCTCTCTCTCTCTCTCTCGCTCTCTCTCTCTCGCCCTCTCTCTCCCTCTCTCCCTCTCTCTCTCTCTCTCTCTCTCGTTCCCTCTCTCTCGCCGTCTCTCTCCCTCCCTCTCTCTCTCTCTCTCTCTCTCTCTCTCTCTCTCTCTCTCTCTCTCTCTCTCTCTCTCTCTCTCTCTCTCTCTCTCTCTCTCTCTTTCCCTCTCTCTCCCTCTCTCCCTCTCTCTCTCTCTCTCCCTCTCTCTCTCTCTCTCTCTCTCTCTCTCTCTCTCTCTCTCTCTCTCTCTCTCTCTCTCTCTCTCTCTCTCTCTCTCTCTCTCTCTCTCTCTCTCTCACGTTACTCTTGTTTCTATCGTTTTACTCGATTGTGATTCATTTTGTGTGTGTGTGTGTGTGCAATACTCGGCAAATAGAATTCAATTGATCACACCGACACATATAAAGTGCCAGGCCCGGAGGGAAACAACCGGATGGATGTTGTGCATCCACACAAATTGAATAGAATGTGTATGCGTTTATTAATTTGTCATTGTTTCGCCATCGTGTGTTTGGATTACATCACAAACAATATATCATCACAATCTTCCTGTGTCTTGTTGTTGTTCTACTATCGAATGGAATTAATATTGTTTCATGTCGGTAGCAAACACGAATGCACCACTAATGAGGATGTGCTCTCTAAAACAACCAAAACAACCAACCAACCAAGGCCATACATTGAACACCAAACAATCGAATGTCCAATGTTGTAACAATGTGCACAATGTTTGTGGACTTAATGGACACATCCATGCACCCAATGCAAACCAGAAGAAGAGGCGCCTGAACCGTTATTTACTTATGAATTTACACACATCGAGTGCATATATATTTATTATGTACATTTATGTTAATATTTACCAAATCTCGCCAGTAGTCGCAAGTTTTTTGTGCTTTCTGTTTTATTGTTTCACAACATTTGCCTTCTAGCACTCTGTCCGGGATGATGTTGGTGCAAAGAAAAAGTGCCCGATTGTTGTAATTCTGAGTTGAGTGCACAAACCGAATTTATTATTTGCTTATTTACAATAGAACAATTGTCACAGAATTGCTAGCCATCAATTTTATATGTGCGAATTGTGCACACACAATTTGTGTGTGCTTTCCAGACTCATACTAATTCTGACCTCAAACTGCTGACCAAAGCTACTAAACATTGATTTACACTCACAGACAGAGAGTCAGAGACAGTGGCCCCCATTTGGAAGGACCGTAATCGTAAATGTCAAGTCGTTTTCACACACAATTGAGAATATAACCATTTGATGGGTTCATGACTCTCTCTCTCTCTCTCTCTCTCTCTCTCTCTCTCTCTCTCTCTCTCTCTCTCTCTCTCATTGGGTCGATTGAATGAGTCTCGTTCTGCGGTTTATCTCCGTGTGTGATGTGTTTATTATTATTTCATGGTACATGGTAATGAGTTGGCTTAGCAGAGCACCGACTAACCAGCCAGTCTGGCACCGATCTAGTACTAAAGTAGACAGACAAAGTGAGAGAGAGAGAGAGAGAGAGAGAGAGAGAGAGAGAGAGAGAGAGAGAGAGAGAGAGAAAGACCAATCACTTAGTGCAGCCACATTAATCTAATGGCTCACTTGTGTGTTGTTGCACACACATTTATGTCGGTCGTCTAGTGCGCGCCACACTAAATTATTCTCTCTCTCTCTCTCTCTCTCTCTCTCTCTCTCTCTCTCTCTCTCTCTCTCTCTCTCTCTCTCTCTCTCTCTCTCTCTCTCTCTCTCTCTCTCTCTCTCTCTCTCTCTCTCTCTCTCTCTCTCTCTCTCTCTCTCTCTCTCTCTCTCTCTTTCATTACTCTCATAATATTCATAATATTCACGTTCATGTTGACTGGTTCATTCGAGTACACCACAACCGCAAACTACACTTTTAATTGATAATGTGCCTTTGCCATACTAAAGTTACCATACAGTCGAATAAAGAATGCAGTAGTTGTAGTAAAATGCACAGAATAAAACCAAATCCGACAGAGTTATATCATAGCTCATAGTTGTACAACTGTGGCTCGAACTGAACAAACACAAAAAGTTACGCTAAGCAGACTTTCTGCAATTGGAATGTACATTGAAAGAGATAAACTTTAAATTATTCTAAAAGTAAACTTTAACGCGAACATATTTCCATATTTCCACACAAAACGGGTTGTATTACTAATTTGTACAAACAAACACAGACTCTCTACGCCTTAGGACTAACTCAACAAATACATATTCACAATTTTATAAGCTTTATGAAATTGTGCGCGTGAATTTTTGATTAGAGAACAGTGTTTTAGTACTTAGTGTAATGTTTGCTTAGATGTTGCTGGTTTTACTATCTGTGAGATATGAGACAATGTGAATGAACCAAGAAAAGAAACCAGAACAGTTTCGTAAAGTGACTCTTCTCTTGGTTTCGACATTCGACCTCGACTTGTGCGCGACACACACACACACACACACACACACACACACACACACACAGAGAGAGAGAGAGAGAGAGAGAGAGAGAGAGAGCCATAAAGCAGTGTGTGCAAAGACCCACACAAGCAGCAGCACACACAGCATTTAGTAATGCAACCATTTTTATGATTTCACTCTCAATTTATGATGTCTTTCTATCTCTCTCATTTTGTAGACCACCAGCAGCATTGCAAGCAACATCAGCAGCAGCATCATTGGCACAGAGAGTACCACCAGAGCCAGAACCGTAGTGTGTTTGGTTGTGTGTGGCAGGCACCTCCCAACCCAGTTCGACCAACTCCCACCACTCACTGCTTCATCATCCTCATCTTGATCTTCGTTTAGTTCGTCTCGTCTCGTATCAACATTTCGTTCATTTAATTTGAGTCCGTGCATTGCGAAGCATCTCGTGTCTGTGTGTGAGGCTCATCTCATCTCGAGATCTCTCGTTCGTGTCGCTTCTCCCGAGCCACCATCACCGCCAGACACCATTCACCACCACCAGACACTGTTGACTCTATTTGTTTGCTCGCTATCTGACGCATCTTTTCAACTTGCTCATGTGCTTGTTGCCGAGTATTTTCCGAGTCTCCCACTCTACTCTACATTATCATCATCAACACTGGTGCTAGTGAGTGTGTCTCGCCAGTGTGCTCGTCTTCGTCCTTCGGTTTTCATTTCGTACATACACATCTTAATTTTTGATTTGGGATACAGTTTCACACTTGTTTCATTCATTCATTACTCGACAGCGGCGGCACGCGTGTGCCACACCATGTGTATCTTGTGAATCTGAGTCTCGATCGAGAAGAAGTGACTTTTAGTTCGAGCAAGCCTTCGAGCGTCTTGTTTGTTTGTGTCTGTGCAAGTTAGTGAGTGAGTCTCGGCTGCTGCTGCACGCCATTGACTTCAAACCGAAAGTGCATCGAACAGACATACACACACAGCCACAGACACACTTTCGCGTCTCGAGCGCTTGAGCGCGCAACAAACATCGCAACTTGTAGTGTTCGTTCGTGTGTTCAATGTGTTCGGCAACTAAATCATCAAACACACACAAGACAAATTGGTCTACTATCCTCGTCTAACTAATGTGCACACACACAAACCAAAGCCGACTTTTCGCAAATCGATCGATTTGAATCTTTTTGGCAAGTAAATTTGCCTAATGACTCTCTCTTCCTCTTCTTCATTTTCATTTTCACTCACTTCTCTGGTTGATGATCATCATTTGCCCGTTTCTGCCCGATCACCAACCGATTTGTTACAACTCCGCAAGTAAAACAACATATACACCAACGCATTCGCATTTCCATACATAAACAGAAGCACACCAAAGCACAGAAGCCGACACACAACTCTCTCGAATGGCTCTTAAGCTAATTAGTCAATTAATTAGCTAATTGATGAGTGAACAAACGCAATCGACCAGACACAGACAGCACAGCAGCATTTAATCGAGGAGAAGCAGATCAATTCTGCCATTTGAATATGAATATGCAATGCCATATAACCAAAAAACTAAATAACCAGGATTACTAAACCAGTTAAACTTTATCAAATGAAGTTCCAAAGTCTCGTCCTACTCCCACTCACCAATCAATATCAATCCAAATCAAATCATTCGGATGTCAATTTTCTTCTTCCTCTCTTCACGTTGCCATTACAAAGGTATGTCTGTGCATGTTTGTACATTTCTCCTATTATCTAATTATCCATCTCTTAAATCTCTTTCCTCGATTTTCGATATCTCGATTTTTGAATTTTATTATTCAATTATTATAAAACTTGTTTCTTCTTTGTGTGAGCCAATCCGTCTGTTTGGACTGTTGATCCAGGATTGTTTCACTGTTGTTCCTCTATTTTGTATGTTTCGCAACAACGAACATAACTCTCAGTCTTCAACCCAAAACTCAAACAAGAAACAACAAAAGAAAGAGACGAAGTATTCGCTCTCGTGACTGCGAGTTAATTTAGAAGATAATAATTAGTTTTATAATTTATTTGCAAAGTTTAATTAATTAAATTATTGGTTTATATATTAAATTTTTCTTAATATAAAATTATAATGTGAAAGCGAACTCACTTGATGATGGTTTATACATTTTAATTACAATTTGAGTTTAGACGGCCACACTTGATTTACTTACTTATTTAATGTTTGTTTGTCTGTCTCGAGTGTCTGTTGCCCATCTGGACTGAGAGATCATTCGATTCGACTAGTGAGAGAGAGAGAGAGAGAGAGAGAGAGAGAGAGAGGGAGAGAGAGAGAGAGAGAGAGAGAGAGAGAGGGAGAGAGGGAGAGAGAGAGAGAGAGAGAGAGAGAGAGAGAGAGAGGGAGAGAGAGAGGGAGAGAGAGAGGGAGAGAGAGAGGGAGAGAGAGAGGGAGAGAGAGAGAGAGAGAGAGAGAGAGAGAGAGAGAGAGAGAGAGAGAGAGAGAGAGAGAGAGAGAGAGAGAGAGAGAGAGAGGGAGAGAGAGGGAGGGAGAGAGAGAGAGAGAGAGAGAGGGAGGGAGAGGGAGAGGGAGAGAGAGGGAGAGAGAGAGAGAGGGAGAGAGAGAGAGGGAGAGAGAGAGAGAGGGAGAGAGAGAGAGGGAGGGAGAGAGAGGGAGAGAGAGAGAGAGGGAGAGAGAGAGAGAGAGAGAGAGAGAGAGAGAGAGAGAGAGAGAGAGAGAGTTTACAGATCAAATGTTTGTGCACACTGTTTTGTTTGTTTGTTTCAAGTCTTGTTGCTCTGTCGAATGTGCAAATGCACAAATAAAGTAAACAAATTTGATTAGTTAGAGTTTAGAGTATGTATATAGTTTTTATTTTATTAATTTCCAATTTAAATTTATTCGACCTCGGACACTGTGCACACACACAGTCACAGAGACAGAGGAACACAGACAGAGGCACACACACAACTCCAACGCGCACTCCAACTTTTGTATGTCTTCTGAACTGATTGCACTGGCCGCGATCGGACAAAGTGCGGAACAGTCACAACTCACATCACTCACCTCTCACTCCTAATAATAACATAACATTAAAACTTGCCACTCAACATCTCATTATTACTTCACAACTTACACACAAACACAAACTTATACTTACTCACTTAGACTTTTCAAGTGCTTCTTCTCTCACTGTATGTCTGTCTCCAAAATGTGTTTGCTCAACGTGATCAAATACTTTGTACAGTTTTTCGGTTATATCGATCCGGGTTTGAGTGAACATTCAAACACATCTTGAAGTATGTTGAATCACTTTTCGCAAATCAAGTAGCTCACCTATTTACACCTCCACAAACACACTTGATCTCAAAATCAAAACCAACC
Organism: Rhizoglyphus robini; assembly: GCA_023373905.1. Taxonomy (NCBI): domain Eukaryota; kingdom Metazoa; phylum Arthropoda; class Arachnida; order Sarcoptiformes; family Acaridae; genus Rhizoglyphus; species Rhizoglyphus robini. The sequence continues at coordinate 1,405,282 of JAKIJQ010000041.1, forward strand.
TTGGTTCTGTTGTGTATTCAATTAAATTTAAATTACTACAATTTCCACCACAACTCATAAATGCAAATGAACAAATATATATATAGATTTGTTGTTTGTTTGTCTTGATGAGATGATACAAACCAAAGTTTGCCACATGCCAGTTTGTTGTGGATAGTTTGTGTATATTTTAAAATTCCAAAACCAAAGTTACAATCCTACAATTCTATTTGGATCTTCAACATGCAACAATGCTACTCAAATGGTAAATAATCTTTTTGGAATCAGAATTCCATCTCGAATTGCAAGATTCTTTCATAATTCCATTATTAACAAAAACGAATATTCTGGTGGTGCAATTTTGGGTTTCTAATAATTTGGATGCTACTAATTTAACAAACGAACTCAAGAACAAGGTGTCAAGTTACCCTGAAGATTGTGTAATGTTTGTGTATGGATATAAAAATAGAAATCAAAATGTATGCGCACTGCTGCTGGTGCACATACAACCAGTGCACATTCTTATTATTCTGTGTGTGCTTATACATTTTCATTTTTATATGCGTTTTTCGCATTTTTGGGGTTAGGTTGCATTGCTTGCGTACTATTCTCTTTTTGCTGTTGCATGTTCGTTACAATTTTAAAACATAATGTAATGTAACACAGTCAACTGAACACAACTGAACACGAATTTGCCATTTTTACATTTTTTGTGTATGTGTCTGTGTACTGCGGTGCACTACATTCTTTGCGCACATTCTGGTTTGACTGTGTGTGGTGAAGGCTTATAATTAAAGAGCTAATTAATGACATACATTCAGTGGCTGCTTGATGATAGGTCAGTGTGGCGTGAGGCTCATTGATGACAGATTGCGATTGCCACTTTCACTTGCTCTCTCTCTCTCTCTCTCTCTCTCTCTCTCTCTCTCTCTCTCTCTCTCTCTCTCTCTCTCTCTCTCTCTCTCTCTCTCTCTCTCTCTCTCTCTTGATTGTTCACCCAATTGGGCGCCATTAAAGCAGACCCGACCTGGTGCTCACAACCCCGACACTTTTGGTTCATTGTGCTCTTTCTCATTGCTTCTGCAGAATGTGATGATTGAAATCTGCCTGTGTGTGTTTGTGTGTTCTAATTCTAGTGTCAGTCGAGTGTGTACAATCTCTCTCACTCTCAGTCACTCAACCAACCAACCAACCGACCAATTCCTACAATTCTGGCAATTCTCGAGCTATTTTTTGTTAGCTTTCCTTTTTAATATTATTATTCATTGCTGCTCTTCTGTCTCGCAATTCGCTTCTGTTGACTTGACTTGATGATAGCAGAATGTGCAGAGTGAGATGATCGTCACTCGGCTCACTTGCTGCCTGTCGTCACTTAATTACACGAGAAAAAAACTAACCCGACTATTTCAAACTAAATAAAAATAAAACGAGGATATTTTAAAATCGGCCAATTTACGCCGAAAGACAAGGCAGAGAGAGAGAGAGAGAGAGAGAGAGAGAGAGAGAGAGAGAGAGAGAGAGAGAGAGAGAGAGAGAGAGAGAGAGAGAGAGAGAGGAGAGGGAGAGAGAGAGAGAGAGAGAGAGAGAGAGAGAGAGAGAGAGAGAGAGAGAGGGAGAGGGAGAGGGAGAGGGAGAGGGAGAGGGAGAGGGAGAGCGGGAGAGTGAGAGAGAGAGAGAATGAGAAAGAAAGAAAGAGAGAGAGAGAGAGAGAGAGAGAGAGAGAGAGAGAGAGAGAAAGAGAGAAAGAGAGAAAGAGAGAAAGAGAGAGAGAGAGAGAGAGAGAGAGAGAGAGAGAGAGAGAGAGAGGGAGAGAGAGAGAGAGAGGGAGAGGGAGAGGGAGAGGGGAGAGAGTGAGAGAGTTAAAGATAGAGAGAGAGAGAATCGGAGAGAAATAGAATCAGAGAAAGAGAGAGAGAGAGAGAGAGAGAGAGAGAGAGAGAGAGAGAGAGAGAGAGAGAGGGAGAGAGAGAAAGAGAGAGAGAGAGAGAGAGAGAGAGAGAGAGAGAGAGAGAGAGAGAGAGAGAGAGAGAGAAAGAGAGAGAGAGAGAGAGAGAGAGAGAGAGGGAGAGAGAGAGAGAATGAAGAAAAAAGATTCGACATGGCGAAAGAAGAACAAAATTAGTCGAATTATTCCGAGAGTCGAGTTAATTTGCCAGACCAAGTGCGAGAAAACGAAAGTCAACCGACCGAGTGTTTGCCCATCATCAACCGAACCATCGTCAAACCAATCACAGAGTGCACTACTAATTCATTGAATTATATAATAAAACCCAAATTTAGTAGTTTAAATTTTAAATCTCGAACCTATTTGCCAACATATAAACCGATTAAACTTGTCATCATTATCAGTAGTGCTCATAGAAAGGATTATGACTGTATGCAGTCGCCATCTGCATATGATGATTTACCGAAAGTCATTTATAACTTGCAAACTGGATTAAGTTGCGAATGTGCAACCAAAAAAAACAGTTTGGTTCGTTAGTCCCGAAAAGCAAAAAGTTATATATATCAAATTGCGCAACACTAACCAACCAAAAAGGGTAACTACATACAAAAACTATAGATAGTAATATAAAAGATAGAATGAACACACTATGATTAGTTCATGATTGACGATCATGAATCCCACGAGTTGGATCATTATACATAATACAACTATTATTAATAAGTATAAAAACAAAAAATAATTCCAGCACAAAATATACATTCTGTGTGCATTCCATTAAATGATAGTTCCATAAAGAATGAACATTACTTTTGTGCTCACCTATTATTAGTACACCGAACAAAGTAATTATATTAATAATATATTAATATATTAATAATTAATAATAAAACTATTATTATTATTAATATTATTTTGTAATAACATATATAATGGAAGAAAAGAAGAACTGAAGAGATCAATTATTGATGTACAAATTTGCATTTTATTCACAAGGACAGAGGAACAGAAGAAGATCATCGAATACTGGTCTGTTCAAGTTCTTTATTCTCATTAAAATTTAATTTGATTTAATTAAATTTGTCCTTCTACTCAAAAAAGATTTTATAATTCTAAATATAGAATTATAGAAAAGTGTATGCTGGTGCACAATTCAATGATAAATTATGATAAGTTTAAATTGAATTTCTTTAAAATATTTAAGATACTAAGTTGTAATGTGCAGTGTTCATTATATAATATAAAGTTTATTTATAGAATTATTGAGGGATTTTTTTTGCGTGGAGAGTGGAGAAATGTACAATTAAATGTATTGATGGAGGAGATGGGGAAGGGAGAACAATAGATTTTGTGTGCCAAATTGCGAACGTTTCGAACACATTTTATGAAAAAGGCGATAAGTGATTCGATTCGGTCGGTAATCGTCACACTGATCAAATCATATTTGAACAATTGTTTCTGTTTGTTTGTTTTAATATCCAAAATGACCTATCAATTCCTTTGAAGATAGCTAATTTCAATTTGTTCTTTATTTGGTGGCTTTATATATTTGTGCTCTGACCCCGAGCTCATATTCTCTCTCTCTCTCTCTCTCTCTCTCTCTCTCTCTCTCTCCCTCTCTCTCTCTCTCTCTCTCTCTCTCTCTCTCTCTCTCTCTCTCTCTCTCTTTCTCTCTTTCTCTCTCTCTCTCCTCTCTCGGGCTCTCGGGCTCTCGGGCTCTCGAGCCTCGGGCTCTCGGGCTCTCGGGCTCTCTCTCTCTCTCTCTCTCTCTCTCTCTCTCTCTCTCTCTCTTACTCTGTCTCCCTCTCTTTCATTTCGCATACAGTGAATAGTCTTCGTCATTTATTTGTAGTAGGCAAGTTGGATTGGACTGAATGACTGCGTGTGGCCACTCACGATTGTGATCGATGGCCATTGCTCCCTCGATCTATCCTTCTCGCACCCCTTTTCGGGTTTGAGTTGAGTCTTTGTAAGTTCGTAGTCGTACTACTCGGCCGGTCTGTTTATTTAACCGCATCTCTATACTAGACATTATACTGTAAACTGCTTGTTTAAGTGCTTTAGACACTACTTTTAGTTGTAGGCATGTAGGAGAGAGAGAGAGAGAGAGAGAGAGAGAGAGAGAGAGAGAGAGAATGCGAGTTAGCTTGGTTTGGTGATTTATTGTGTGCATTACAACAACAATACACAAATGATGAACACAACGAACGATGCTCGCAACCAATTGAGAAATTGTACAAATTTGCGAAACAAACGAGAGATTTATACACACACAACCAACCAAACTAACTAATAGATCGTTACAAAAATTATTCAATCAATTTACTTAAATAAACAGACACACACACAGTCTCAGACTACTACAAGAAGACTAAAATCCAATTAATTACGTCCATACATTTGAGTGAGTGTGTTGAGAAATTTATTGAAACATTTCTTTTCTGAGTGAGTTGTTGATCAATTATAAATAACGTTTGTTAGTGGAGGAGAGGGATTGGACGAAAGAACAAACGATTTTGCTGTTTCTTTGTCTTGTGTGAAATGATTGAAACGAAACTAAACGAACCGAGCACTAAGCAAAACCAATTGGCGGATGTTTATTTGATTTATAATTGCTTGTAATGATTGAAACAAGACATACACAGACCGAATAGATCGAACGCATTATTGAGTAGTGACTCGACAGTCGAGTCGAGAGTATGGTCCATGAATGATTTAGATTTATGTTTAGATTAGTTCGGTGGCTCTTCTCAATATATGTCCATTCACTTGGCAATGAACATTTATTATTCATTAATGTCCGGCTCATTTTGGCTCGTTTAGTCATCATTCGGTTTACTAAATTTGGTTTGCCATTTCTCAATATTTTTAAAATGTGCACCGAATGTGTCTTTCTCTGTACCGTGCACACCGTGCATATTAGTGTGCAAATTTGGTTTCGAAATATATTCAAAGTGGCAAAGCCAACATGCACAGACACTGGACTTTGAAACAGACAAACAGACAGACAGAAACTTTGCAAATGTAATGAATTATTCAATTGGTTAGCTTTAGTTTAATGTCATTTCGGTGTGTGTCTGTTTGTGTTGGTTGAATTGCGTAAAAGTAAACGATGAGAATAGTAGTCACAGACCGGCAAATTCGGTACCTCTCTCTCTCTCTCTCTCTCTCTCTCTCTCTCTCTCTCTCTCTCTCTCTCTCTCTCTCTCTCTCTGTTTGTGTGTGGGCTGCTAAATTTGTTATGCACAGTAGTCTAAAGAGGCATGCACACCGGTAGAATTGATTAACTCTCGGACATTCCTCTGTTTGTGTCGGAATATTTCCAATTCAAACTATCCAACTTTGCATTCGAAATTCGAATGCATGCACAACTTCTCAACCAATTTGTGTATCACCCACACAATGTTCGCAATCCAATGCAATTCACAAACTTGAATCTACTTTCTAATATATAAATTGTATGTATGTATTGCATTATATGTTCAAATTGCGAATGCAAATGGCCAGTACGGTTTAAATGGCAATGAGGGATTTGTGTCTGTCCTCTCTCAATCTATTTGCGTATTTGGGTAATACAAATTTGCATTCTGGCCTTAATGCTTTTGTACATAAAGGTACAGTTGAGGGTTGAGCTGGTAATGGCAGCGCTCGTATCTGTATCGTATCTATGTTCAGATTATTAGATGATGGAAAACCTTCCGGAATTGTGCCATTTACGACTCTATGTGCTCCATCCATCATATGTTAACATATACGAGCACACATTTTCATGTAATGTGCCTGTACTTTAATTTAAAATTACCTTCCTAAATAAAGATAATCCTTTTTGTCATTAAGGTCAGAAAGAGAGAGAGAGAGAGAGAGAGAGAGAGAGAGAGAGAGAGAGAGAGAGAGAGAGAGAGAGAGAGAGAGAGAGAGAGAGAGAGAGAAAAGCGGGGAGAGAGAGAGGGAGAGAGAGGGAGAGAGAGATAGAGAGAGAGAGAGAGAGAGAGAGGGGCACCCTTGTCCTTGTCCTTCTTTGTGACATGTCTGTCTGTTAAGTCTGTTATGTATGCAAAGTTTCAAATTACAATATAGCCTTAATATTTTATAATCTTGAATTATGTTTACTATTTGAATATTTAAATATGTTCGAAAATCTGTTTATTTATAGTATGTACTTTCGTTCAAATTGAAATCGATCATTACCCACACTAATATAACCTTAAAAGTCGTGTGTCTTTCGTAAAAATGTTAATTTTATCATCCCGGAGAAAAATTTGTGTGTATAAAAACTTTGAAAATGTATAACTAAAGAACAAAAAGTACATTTTAGAAATGATGGAAAGATGAAAATAGAAATGCATTAGAGTTTCTCGAAATGACTGCAATGGCGAGTTTGGATTGCACACACACACAAAGTTCACATCTAAATTATATAATCGAATCAGTCAGTCAGTCTGTGTGTGTGAGTGTATCACGTATGTTCACGATTTGTATGTGCACACATATATTTAAATATAGCAATGTTTACATTAATACGTGTGTATACGTTTTTGGTAATGTAATGTAAAGTAAAATGTTGCATAGCTCCATTATGTTGCATCAGTTTGTGTGTGTGTGTGTGTGTGTGTGTGTGTGTGTGTGTGTGTGTGTGTGTGTGTGTGTGTGTGTATGTGTGTGTGTGTGTGTGTGTGTGCGCATTAATGTGCACTGCTGAGTGCTGTGTGCACTTGCCATTACACTTTGGATATTACAATTCATCGAACACACAACGAATCGAATCAAACTAACTTTCGAGATCTAGCCAACTTTGATCGAACATTATGCATACACACACAGAGACACACATCGTATGCATGCAGTGATTGATGTGTCTTTGATCATTGAGACGTGCTGGGTGGCATTTTACTGCTACACACTCGTTACATTACTTTACTTAACATTACTTTAGACGGATTTAGTTGAAAGGAATTTGGGTTTCGCTTGACGTTGTTGTTGTTGTTGATCCAATTGAATTAGAGGACTGTGTCTGTGTCAGTCTGTCTATTTGGTACTTTGAACATTAATTGGACAAATTAGGAAATGGACTTAATAGTTAAGTGGACTATTGGGCGCATTACAAGTTGGCCATTCTTCCGGTTGACCAATTTTCGGGTGCAATTCGGGACAATCACACTTAAGACCAGTTGATCTAGATTTTGAGACTATTAGGGTCATTTCACAATTAAGGTCTTACATCTGAATTTGGCTTAACAATTGCGAAACTGAAATGGTCTTTTAATGCAAACAACAACAGCAACAACAATCAATGTCACTTATACACAAAACTTTGTGACAAATAAAATTAGCACACATTACAGTAAATATTAATCCCAAAATCAGACTGATTTCCTTGACTCTCAAATATTTATTTATATTTCCCGTTTTGCATCTCTCTTTTTGGATTAAACATTCATCATCATTTCACATTTTCATACTCTCAAGGACATTACAAGGCGCCACTGTTCTGCTCTGTTTTTATTTGTTTGTTGATCAGCTTCAGATTTTGATTGCTCAAGATTTTATCTGTTTTATCTAGTTTTATTAGTTAGTTATATTAATGGGTTATTACTATTACACAATTAGTATAAATAGAACATTTCAATAGTTTTATGGCTATTACTTTGGGATGCACACAATTTGTTATTGAGCAATAACATTTTGGTTGGAGTAGAGAGAGAGAGAGAGAGAGAGAGAGAGAGAGAGAGAGAGAGAGAGAGAGAGAGAGGGAGGGAGAGGGAGGGCGAGAGAGAGAGAGGAGTTTGAAAATGGTTGGTCATTAATGTTCTCGTTTTTCGTTTAATGATGATGATGAAAGTGAAACCAAATGATTGGATAGTGTGCACAACCATTTGGATGGATGGTCATTGCTCAGGTTATTTATAATTCAATTTTATGATTCATTTGGGTGTCTTGTTTGTGCTGCCTGGTTACGACTTTCTCTCTCTCTCTCTCTCTCTCTCTCTCTCTCTCTCTCTCTCTCTCTCCTCTCTCTCTCTCTCCCTCTCTCTCTCTCTCTCTCTCTCTCTCTCTCTCTCTCTCTCTCTCTCTCTCTCTCTCTCTCTCTCTCTCTCTCTCTCTCTCTCTCTCTCTCTCTCTCTCTCTCTCTCTCTCTCTCTCTCTCTACTTTATAACTCAACTCAATTATTTGGTAATGTATGAGGAATGTTCTACAGACAGACTGATGATGATGATGATGATCATTATAAGTGTCCCTTTTGTAAATTGTCTAGTTCATTTTAGGCTAATTGAATTGTTCATACATGTATATGAATTAATATTGAACACAGAAACTTGGTTAATTAAAAGTCAGGCAAATGCACGCAATTACTATTCAAATTATTCAATTAATAGACCGAGTTTGTCTATCTCTAATATCTCAACTTCTCTCATCTATTGCTCAACCTATTGCGACCTTATTAATGCATAACATCATTGAAAGTCATAAAATGGAATTACGTTTGATTTGATTAGACATTCTGTTCGTTGGCAATACGATTTGACGATGGTGTGTGCTATGTTTATGATTCTAAAACTTTTGATTCGTTTCGTTCGTCAAAGAAGGAATCGACTATCAGCACGATCTATTCAAATTGATGCAGAATTATGTAAGAATTTTTTTGTTATTACATTATCTATGTGTGTGGTCCCTCTGTGGATCATGCTATTCGAATCTGATCGAATGCGATCGAATGGCGCATTACTCAATTGCACATTTACATTTTGAGTAATCATATTTTTATAATCGAGACTCGAGATCATAAACCACCACCAACATGAATCGGCCATAAAGTTTGTTTGCTCTCGTTTCCATATAGAACGAAATTGCACGAAAACCTACACCACCAAACGACATCAACATCGAAATGTATTTTTGCACAAACACACACACACAAACCATCAACTAGGATAAATGTAAATTCAACTCGTTTTAGAAGCGAGCGCACAATCTCGTGTAATTTTTGTATGATTTGATTATATAAAGTGTGTTCGAATGTATCAGCAATCGAATCTAGGTTAATTCAATTCTCTCTTTCGTATTTTCCCCCCAATCCTCCCTACTACTACTTTTTTCTTATCCTTTGCATACTAAAGTTCAAAGTTGTCACAGCTTTTTGTATACGGATCTCGAAATAAAAAGTGTTGACGCTACGCATTAGCTATCATCATCGACATCAACACACCAACAACATTGGATGATATCATCTTTCCCTTTTAAAATATATATCCACAAATTTGATATATTTTGAATAATTTCATGCGACAGTTTGTATTTAAGTATATATTTCTATGTTTGGTGTGTTCGATTCGGAAAGATATAGATTTATTTATTTATTACTGCCAAGTAAAGTGGTGATGATGCCAAATGCCAATGCAAATACGTAAATGCATAGATGCAATGACGTTCGTTTTTGGAGATTTTTGATTTTTATTGAATGAATTTATAGTGCTCATTCGTATCGGTCTGTCTGTCTGTCTGTATGTTCAATGTTATAAATTAATAAATTTTAATTAAACTCATATAAAATTCAAGTAATAACGAGCGTGTTAGTAAGTGACTGAACGAGAAGACGAGGAGAAGGAGCAAAAATCAAAAAATAACAAGAGAGATTTCGATTGGAGATAAACCATTCAACGACGAGAGACAGTCTCTGAATGTTTGTGTGTGCGTAGATAATAACGTAGTTTATATTACTACTCGAGCTCGATAAAGTTAGTAAAGTAGTAAATGTATGTGTTCGATGCAATCATACTTTGTAACCATAAGATTAGAAAGAAAACGCGTCCAGTTGCGAACGGACTGCGCTCAGAGACCTGGACAAATACAAAAAATGGTGAACTCATTATGAAACTAATTGACGATGCAAATTTGTTTGTTGTTGTTTGTGTTTACGAACGAGCAATCGTAATTACAAGTACAAGTTAGAAAGAAGCAGTCAAGGTAGTTTGTGAATATCTTTAAAGTAAAGTCGTCGTTTGTTTTCCGGATTAACTAATAACTAATTAACTAATTAATCGAAGCACACAAACAATTAACACACAATTATTAATTGGATTTAATTAATTAATTTTAAATTCTAATATTAAATGTTACTATCACTTGTTTGTTTCCTCTCTCTCTCTCTCTCTCTCTCTCTCTCTCTCTCTCTCTCTCTCTCTCTCTCTCCCTCTCTCTCTCTCTCTCTCTCTCTCTCTCTCTCTCTCTCTCTCTCTCTCTCTCTCTCTCTCTCTCTCCCTCTCCCACTCTCGTCCTCTCTCGCCACTTTAGTCTTCTTTTGTTCCTCTGGCATGGACGAGAACTCTTCTGGATGATAGAACTGGATATCTATCTATCTATCTATCTATCTATCTAAGCTAGCTCGCATTCTCTCTCTCTCTCTCTCTCTCTCTCTCTCTCTCTCTCTTCTCTCTCTCTCTCTCTCTCTCTCCTTCTTTTTCCTTCTCTCTCTCTCTCTCTCTCTCTCTCTCTCTCTTTCACTCACTCATTCACTCACTCACTCACTCTCTCTTTCCCTCTTTTCTCTAAAGATGTTCCCACATGTTTGACCCACACGTGTTCAAATCTAACGGGAGACTTTGTGTTTACGTGATCTTGTCACGTTTTCAGACATTGTGTATTCCTGCACTCTTTGGCTAAGATGTATAAAATGTAAAATTTACTATCTCGTAGATTGTTAACACAAACGTCAAATGCTCTGGGTGGCATGAAAATAATAACATGTTTGTAACATCGTCACTTTGTTTGTGCGCCCGACACTTTCAAACTTTTTTTGCCGTCTAAAATTGCATCATAAATGCAAATTACTAAACACATAAATCAATTTGATCTAAGATTATTTCACCCATTTAATCTATATCTACTACTTATTATATTTCTTGGCTTGTTATTAACGTTTTAATGAGCAGTTTGGCCAATTTGTGTTGTTTACACTCTCAACTCCACTGCACTGTCCAGTGATTTTAAATCACCATAATTTTTTAATTATATAATCAATAAAATTGATTTCTTGTTTTATTGGCGCACAGTAATAATATTTACAAGCTTCAGAATTAACGAGTGTTCGCCTGAACAGGCAAATAAAAACATGTTGGTTTTATTTGCCTGTGGCAATTAGAGTTTCCTCACAAACATTATCTGCAACCTGCATCTCACCTCCACTTAGTCGAGTAATCATCTCGCCTCGCTCATGTTATATAACTCACTTATTATCACATAAATAGAAAACTTAAAATAAGATTCATCGATGGATTAATAATTTACAATTTGGTTTACAATTCACCTTTTGGCGTTTTGTAGTTGTTTTTAAGAAAACTTGTTACCTGAATTACTGATTTGGTTGCGCAATATTGTTTGAGATGGATAATTTAGTTAACACGATTTTCACGAGTGGTTAATCTCTGTGTCCCTCGTTCACTAATTCGATAAGCTCGTGTGATTAAAGCCTGTGAGTGATTCGTTAGTTGAGGATTATTGACTTTATTACAAGTTTGAACTCAAAGTACAATTTTCCATAATTCAATTTCTCGTATTGATCGAGTCTCTTTTCCTTCAACCGGATCTAACCAATTCAAACAAATATTTGAACGAATGTTGCACTAACAAATTAATTCTTGTTTAAGTCATTTTAAGTCATTGCCTTAACGAGCGAATTCAAAAGTTTATAACCATTTCTCAATATGTACAAACATTCACACAGACATACGTCAATGACAGTCTCAATTAATGTGAATTACGACCAAAACTGGCTGCGATAGTTGTGATAGTTGGAAAGATGTTAATCACTAAAATTTCCCAAAAATTGTTTATCCTTATCAAATTAAAACACATATTTATATTCGTTCGTTACTACCATTACCCAATCTGATCTTGTGACACTTTTCGGTTGACGCACAAACAAACTCTCGAAAAACAATCAACAAGCGAGACCAGAAAAGTTCGAATAGTTCACTTTAATCTGATTTGAACGAAAAATTGTTGCGAAAATTGATTTCTTCTCTAGTTTCCATTAAGATAAAATGGGCTATTATCTCAAACTGGGATAATTACGATTAAGTAAATCAAGTGATGATCCACTAACTTATTGAACATCGACTCTCGTTCTCCTCTTCCTCTCGACTAATTAGCAAAAAGGCACATACAGACATGTGCATAATTAGATGTATAATGTCGATAAATGTTTTGTTCTTTTTCGGTGGTTTGATTTGATAGTTTACTACTTTATTGCTTTAGTTTAGTGCACTCTAAGTTGCAAATCTATTACGCACAGAATACTAAGTATTAAATATATTATCAATTTAATTATACATTATAATTTGATGGTGGTTTGGTGAACATATTGAGAGAGAGAGAGAGAGAGAGAGAGAGAGAGAGAGAGAGAGAGAGAGAGAGAGAGATGATCAAATGTGCGTGTGTGTGAGTCAATTAATAATCCTGGCGCCATGGCGTCAAGGTGAAATTGGAGAAAAGAGTTACATTAAGTTGCGAACAGTCTTTCTCCCGTACCGCCACCGTCATTGAGCATATAAATTATAATATGCACAACCGTATTTTGTTTGTAAGTTAAATTAACATTTTGCCTTATTTGTTCTTCTTTTCTGTGTGTTTCGAATGTTGCGTTTCTGTTTCGTTAATGTAAGCCACAAGTTTTCAAATTCGAATTATGATCGAGAGGATTGATTGCATTATGCATAATTATAATGTTCAATGTGTGCAATGTGTTACTTACTTACTAATGAATTAACTTAAGTCATTACTACTATACTTATAATATAAAGCAGGAATGTTTGATCGTTATAAAAGTGTAATAATAATTCATGTTCCTTCATACATGTCGTGCAATTGAAATGTTTCATCATTTGGTTGTAATCCTCTCTTCTCTACTTCCGGTTCTCGTTATAACTTGAATAATGTTACCCATTTTATTACGATTGCAAACATAAAATGGCGTGCGCAATCGAGATTTTTGAAATGTTTTTGGTACGCACAGTTAAAAGTTTGAAAGTGCAAACTGAGGATGTTTCGAGAGTAGGTGGAGACTGAGTCTGACTGTCTGTCTGTGTGAGTAATTTGTAAAGAGAAGAAGATGTTTCGGGGCATGAAGGGGATTGATGTGCGAAATGATGATGCTCAAAGTGTTGGATGTGCATTCAGTTGTGCTCATGACGTCATATGCATTACAACGTGTGCGCCTTGTTAAGTTTGAATTGATCCGGATTGGATTGGAGCAAACCAAACTGGGTTGTGTCCATAGCACTTCTAATGACTCCTCAAGTTAGTGTTGAGTGTTAACATTGAACACTTTATGATGGTCTTTCTCTGACGAGTGTGATAGGCTCGTCTGATGATGATTCTTCAAGACAGTGCAGTGCGAAAGTGTTGATTGGTTGTGAAAGTGTTCCGTATTTTGTGAAAGTTTAACTATGTTTGACAATATTGACTTGTGATTATGTGACTGTGCGGTGTGATACTTTGATTACCGTCTTATTCAACTCGATCTAACGTTATTCTGTTTTTGCTTTGTCGTTTCAGACTTTAAATCCGTTTGACCAAATAAACTCATCGTTTTCGACACAAACCAACACTGCTTCTACGCACAAACTCATCATTCAACATGGAAGAACCAGTTGTTGACGTGAAAAGGGAATTTCACGACGAAGATGAAGATGATGAACAGTCGGTTGACTCAAGTACAGTAGCACTGAATCTTGCCGATGCTGATCGACAGTCCGCAGCTTCTGATAATATGGCGGAGGTTCTCGATAATACCGAGCCAAGCAACCCAAGTCAGTGTCCAAGTCCGGACTTACAGTCCGAAATGGCGAACGAGCTTCCTAAGGACAAGCAACCAAAAAGTGTCGCTTCCGACAATGATCATCAACAATCAGCTGATAGTTCACCAATGTCGAACGATCATCATAATCACGATCCTGATCATTCGGAGAATCATCATCAGGAGAATCATCATCAGGAGAATCATCATCATCATCATCGTGATGCCGAGAATGGTTCATCCCCCTCAAGTGGCGAGAATCGTTCCATGACGGGCACTTTAGCCGAATCGCTACTCGAGTCATCGAAGATGGCCCTGGCAGACATTGCACTGCGCGAAAAGCGCTGTCGAGTCTTTGAGCGCGAATCGAACGAACTGAAGGACGTGATCTGCTCCATGAACCACGTGGTGCACATTCTCGAGAATATCAAACGAGTCTCTCGGGACTACATTCACTATCTGTACGAGCTGATTGGCTGCACCATTCGGCAGGACAACGATCAGATTGAGCAGCTACAGCAGGAGATACTCGAGCTGGAGGCAGAGCTGAAGCAGTGGGAACGCAAGTACCACGTCATGTCGTCGTTTAATGCGAGCAATGGATCGTTGGCATCGATTGGCACGGCTGCCGCATTCCTTGCTGGTGTGGCTAATAATAACAACAACAATGAGACCGAGACAAGCAGCCATGGTGGACCTAACAATGGTGGACCTAACAATGGTGGACCAAACAACAATGGCACCAATAATGCAAGTTCATCTGCTTCATCGGAGAATCAATTGGATCACGGTGATGATGATCATCTCGATGAACACGAGAATGCCGAGTCGGGTGATATAGAAATGGACACCGAAACTAATCACCGACACCGATCACAAAGTGCCAGTTTGGCCAGCAATGGAACTAATTCGGTCGGTGGTGGTGTGTTGATACCACAGGAGTTGTGCGAAATGTCCATGGAGACTCAGGACAACGATCAGGCAACCAATGGTACAGTGCAGCACGCGCACAACGAAGTGGACAATGTGGTCCAATCGAAATTGGCCTCATCTTCTTCATCTTCGGTGATCAACCAACGAGCAGCACAGCACAACAATCGCGCGACTCAACAGGCGCGGGCTGCTGCAGCAGCCGCAGCGGCAGCGGCAGCTTTCATCATGAATCCAACCGGGACTCATCACTCGGCAGCTTCTTCACCGTTGATTGCGGCAGCAATGGCCGCCGCTTCTGCTGCATCTGCATCATCGGACAAAGCATCATCGCAGCAGCACAAACTGAACACTTTGAACAGTCTCAAGCAACAATTCAAATCATCTCTCAACAGTTCGTCATCAACAGCAGGTAGCAGCAATGTGTCCACTAGCCAATCATCGAGTCACGATAATCGCCACAACAACGGAATTGTACCAAACGGGCACAACAACTCAGCAAGTGCCAGCAGTGCCATGACCAACGGTGGCAACCAGCCTGTCCAGATCACCTCGAAGCCACTGTTCCTGTGTGACCATCCAGGCTGTAACTATCAGACCAACATGCGACAGCGGCTCGCAATGCACAAGCGAGCCCACGCCGGTGAGATGCTCTTCTCGTGTGACATTCCCGGCTGTGGCTACCAGTCCAACTATAAGGGCAACATTAAAATACACAAAAAGCATCGTCATCGCATCGAGTCGGGCGGTGAGCAGTCGTCCTATCTGGTCACCGACAACAATGGCAACAATCAAAAGTTCCGGACACGAGGTCGAAAGCGCAAAGCGAACCAAATTGTGCCACCAGGCATGATGTCGTCATCACAGTCATCCAGTGCAGCAGGCCATCAGTTGGTCATGTCGAGCATACGAGGCCAACAGCTGGACATGATGAAGTCCTTCATGGGTGGCGGTCGACCGAGTGTGATTGTGGGCGAGGACGGGGTTGAGGCCTTTACCGAAGACGGACAGAACTCCTCGGGCGAGATGTACTCGGGCAATGAGTCGGGCGCCAAGGAGTCAGACATGCCACTCTATCACTGCACAGTGGACGGTTGTCACTATCGGAGCAAGTGGAAGCAGTGCCTCACTGCCCATCAGTTTCTGCACGCCGGTGTCAAGCCCTACAAGTGTGACTATCCGGGCTGTAACTATCGGACCAACTTCAAGGGCAACGTCAATGTGCACAAGCGGGTCCACCGGGCCAGTGAGTTCCAGTGCAAGTTTGCCGGCTGTAGCTTCTCCACTCCGTGGAAGAACTCTTTCATGATTCATCAGCGCAATCATCTGCCCACAGTTGTGCCAACCCCAAGCAGTGCCATCACTCCGGTCAAGGGCACCACCAACACTCCGATCTCTGGTCTAGGTCCTCAGTCAAATGGACCGATCGATTCGGATGTGCCACTGTCACTGTCAATGGGTGGCCGAAGACGAGTGGAGGCACCGTCGCCGAATATGTCAATTGAAGCCAGAAGCACATCCACTCGATTGATCAACATCGATTCACCAACTTTACCATCGATCGAGAGTCTCAATGGAGGTGCACTGCCTACTACTGCTGAGAACATTTTGAACGGGCTGAACGCTTTGCACCAGTCACAGTCGCAAACTAGTAGCCGAACAATGTCAGCAACAACAATGAGCAGTCTGATGGCAAACGGACAGTTCATCAACGGACACAGAATGAAGCAAGAAGAAGATGACGATGACGTTTCGCTTGACGAAGACGAGGAAGACGAAATCGATGACGATGAGGACGAAGAAATGATGATGACATTTGGTGGTGAGCATGGCAACAGCAGTGAGACGGCCGCGGCGAATCATGCCTTTCTCATGGCGGAAGCGGCCAGCGCGGTCGTGTCCCAGGCTAGTGCCGTGCACTTGGCAGCTCTGAGACACTCGGTCAATTCGGCACAGAACGACTCACTGAGGGCGGGTATGATGTTCGACCTGAGTCGTTACCATCAGGAGATGATCTGATCTGATCTGATCTGATCTGATCTAGTGATGATGATAGTCCATCCGAATGCAAAGTCTCGTTCTCTCTCGTTTTGTGATCTCGCCTCGTGCCTCAATCTGCCAGTTAGTGCCCCCCAGTTGTCGTGATTGACCCCCTTTCATGGACCCGCATGAATCCAACCCTGGCCCAGCCATATGATGATGATGACTCTGATGATGTGGCACACAGTGTCTGCTCTGTATCTGTTCTCACTCCTCTCCCCCCACTCTGAGCATTCTGACACAAGCCACATCAAACCCATTGGACCGTACGACCTCCTCCTCCTCCTCTTCCTCTTCCCACCTCACCCATTTTATGATTCTTTTCTGTTCGTTATGTCAATCACGCCCAATTCTTCTTCTTCTGTTTGACCAACATCATCATCATCGCCACTATTTTTGGTCGATTTAGTCGATTCGTGTTCTTTATTTCACACACGCACACTCAATCTTCACTTTACTAAACACAATGGACCCAACACTGTACACACACTCACAAATGACATACACTCATTCACAGATTATAATGTTGCATTATTACAATTACAACAAATCATATATTCATTTTATGTTATTCAGTTTCCGTCATATCTGTCTGTGGCATTTCCGTTTTCGCATTTTAATTATTATTACATTTACGATGATATTTTATTTTGCCTTTTATTATCTCATTTTTACTCAGTGGGCACACACACAAATTGACAATTCTGTTGTCCGATTTTGTTCTTTTAAGTCTCCTCTTGACACATTAACGAGCAGTAGCCCAAACCCTTGGACCGTTTGAGTTGATATCTTTTCTTACATAATACAATCATGATATGTCAATTATTCTTTTATTTTATTTTCAGTTCCTTCTCTTCAGTTAGCATCCTCTTTTATGAGATCATTATTATCTGTAACTGTATTTGTGTATGTGTGTGCCTCTCACTCCTCTTTCTCTCAACACAATCACAATCACCACAAGTTCTCTATTTCCTCTCCAACTCTCACTCACTCACTCACTCATTCAATTGTCACAAATCTCTTTTGTTTTAGTCGCTAATTTGTCACTTTTATTATATTATATTCTCAATTTATTATTATGATTTGTCATCATTCTTTTGTTGGGTCCACACACACACATGACATGACATTGTGCTGTTGTTGTTCCCTTCGCAACCAAACCAAAATACCGAACACACACAAACTGAATGCAATGTAATGTCACCACCACCACCACCACCAAAATGTGAATAAGGCAGTGAATAAATTAATATTTATATTATAATTACTGAGTTTTTATTGTACATGTGCGGAATCGTATTTGGCTTGTTAGTTCATGAAGAGGAAAGGAATTTAAAGAGGCCAGTTCGATGTATTGACTCCAGGTAAGTTGATCTCCCCTCCTCGATATTATGATCCATCTGATTGTCATAAAACAATCATAATTCCACTCTCCGTCCGACGCAATAAAAAGACAATTCAATAATTTTTGACCCTCCGCACCAGCACTTTGTCGAAATTGAATTGGTCGTAATGTTAAACGCCAATTGCGGGAGCTTATTGAAATCCATAAATATATTGATTTATGACCAATGGGGAATGCAAATTGGCCACACAATCGATTGTTATGGTAGGGAGCGTACAGATGCGTCGCACTTTGATCGTTCTGTGGATGGCGATTCTTGTCGGCAGACCACTTTTGAGAATCGCCTTACAACCCTTCGCAATCATCATTTTAAAGTGGCGACCACCTCCGTAAAGCGGCTTGTGGTCAAAGAACAGAGAGAGAGAGAGAGAGAGAGAGAGAGAGAGAGAGAGAGAGAGAGAGAGAGAGAGAGAGAGAGAGAGAGAGAGAGAGAGAGAGAGAGAGAGAGAGAGAGAGAGAGAGAGAGAGAGAGAGAGAGAGAGAGAGAGAGAGAGAGAGAGAGAGAGAGAGAGAGAGAGAGAGAGAGAGAGAGAGAGAGAGAGAGCGAGAGCGAGAGCGAGAGCGAGAGCGAGAGAGAGAGAGAGAGAGAGAGAGAGAGAGAGAGAGAGAGAGAGAGAGAGAGAGAGAGAGAGAGAGAGAGAGAGAGAGAGAGAGAGGGAGAGCGAGAGAGAGAGAGAGAGAGAGGGCAAGGGTGAAGGGTTGTCTGTGTTTGCCTGTTTCTTTTAAATGATCAATTACTTATCGACGGCACACTGAGCACACCGAACATAAAGGCGAACACGATTGCACAAGTTGGCTCATTCCTACTTGTGGCTTGATTCTGTTCGGATCGAAGTACTCTCCTTTGTCTTTGTTCACTCTCGCTCTCCTTTCACTGAGAACTCTCTCGCCATGAAGACTATGATCATTCTGACTGTTACCATTATTGTGTTTGTCACAGTGGCCATCGCCAGGTAAATGATCCAATTCCATACAAATTAACGCATTACCAAACAAATGTAGAATTCAACCCAAGCAGTCGGACAAGTCCGCACTGACAGAGCTGTCTGTCGAATCCTACCCGATCACTAAGTATCCCGGTCAGTGTGCCTATCACCCACAGAGCTGCGTGAACTTTGAGAAACAGTTCTCCCGTCGAAAGGCACGAATCATGGAGGAGTACAATTCGTATGTGGCACTGATCTATCGTCATGTTGGCCATGGTGAGATGGTCCTGCAGTGCACTGGCCAAATGATTTCCGAGACGGCTTTGATTACACCCAATGAGTGCGCTACGTAAGTGAAAGTTTGTGTGTGTTTGATTGTCGAATATGGCTTGTCTAAACCTTACGTGATTAGTTCTTTTCATACACTGCTGATTGTGTACAATTGTCACAAGTTGGATGAGCATCACTTGCCCACTGAGGACTACATCAACTTGATGAGTGAGGTGACCAAGATGGCCACTGTTGATGCGATCACGGTCATGTCGGTCCAACCGAACCGTCCATGGGAGCGTTGCAAAGTGCTGTGGAAGCAAGACGATCCTGTTCCTGCGGAAACGACGACTACAACTACAACAACAACTTCTATGACCGAAACACCTATTAACGTTACTAAGAGTGAGTAATTGCAGTCGTACACATCGAAGAATCGTTCTTTTCGCTGTTTGCTCCAACTGTGGGGCGCACAGTAGTGAGCAGACACGGGAGAGTAAGACTGTACGCACCGACACACACGACCACTGTTCGAACACTGTCGATTTCGCGTTTCGGTAATAAAAATTCATTTTTATTAAGCATTGTTTTATTTTGTTCTTCACTCCATCGATGAAATGACTAGTGTAATTAAGTAATTATCGACGTCGATGTTCAAATACCAATGTGTTGATGTTGAGTTATAACTAGAAACAGACAACACTTGTTAGCGGCAGAATCAAAGTGTACGGTCTCTTTGGGCGTAAGGAGATTCCTGCGTATTAGCTCGTCAATATCACGATTGAAGAGTCTAACTATGTCAGGTGGACTTGCCTTTTGTCGGTTCTGATTTTCCTTTTTTGATGTAATGTCCGCACTTAAGCCTCATCAAAATGCCCTTCAGCATCTTCGACCTTTATCCCCATCGACGGCAATTGGTCGTAATATGCCGATACACCTGGATGCTGTCTGGATGGGGAGCTAATACTTGAAAGCGATAAATATTGATTTATTATATGCAAATTACAGCAGTAGAAGAACAATTGAATATTATTATTAAGGTATTGTGTTTGGTAGGAAGATGATGTTCGAAATTGGATCTTAGATTAGTCGGCGCTGATTCTTGTTGTTTGTTGCTTTGTGTTCGCGTTGTTATTATGGCAAATCATCTCACCCCTCTCCAAAAAAGGAATAAAACAACCATTTAAAATGGTCATTTGTGGTAGCAATGTCTAATGTGGAAGGCAAAGGTGAATGTCTGGCAGGTGCTGGTTTTTGTTTACACAGGGCACCGAACACATCACAATATATGCAAACACACATTGCACAAGTACAATCATTGCTACTTATGACTTGGATGTGTTCGGATCGAAGCGAACTTGCCACTATTCAAGCTCTCCATTGAACACTATTCAACTCTGAACTCAAACATGAAGACAATGATCATTCTGATCTGGGCAATATTGCTAGTAACACTAAATGTTACCAGGTAAAGCAATTCCATACGCTTAATAGAATTTGTCATTATTAAACCAAACCAAAATATAGATATCTGTTTGAACAGTCAACGAAACCGACACTCGCAGAATGGTCTCGCCTTCCCATCATTGAATCGGACATGAGTCAACTGCTCTATGATACCCATGAGCAGCAGTTCAACCGGCGGAAGTTGCAGATTATGGTCAAGTACAATTCGTTTGTGGCACAAATCTATCGTCATCAGGCAGATGGTGAGATGGTGTTGCACTGTTTGGGTACTATGATTTCGGGCTCGTCGCTGATCACTTCGAAAGAGTCTGCTATGTAAGTGATAGATTGATCAATTGATTTAGCATACTAACATGGTCAATTCTGTTTATGTTCTTACCTTACCCTTGCCATTACCATTGCAATAGTTCACCCCAAACCCTGATGATAGTGTTCAAATGTCACAAGTTAGACGAGCAGAACTTGCCAACGGAGGTGTCCCGCAATTTCGAAAGTGAGGTAACCAATTTGGTGGAAATTGGCGCAAGCTGTTTGATCTCGGTTCATCCGAGTCGTCCAACCGAGCGATGTGTTGTACTATGGACTCGAGCCTATTCACCACCGACGGATGCAGTGCTCGAGAACGCAATCAACATTGGCTGAAATGGACTGGATGGAGTTCATGATCGCTTTTCAAGGTACCGATACGGAACGAACAATCATCGAACTGACAAGATGAAAGGCTTAGTAATGTAAAATGTAACACACAATGCAATAATCCATAAAATGGAAATCAATAAAATCTACAACATCGTAATCCTATTTGTATAGCTCTGAACATTGATCATGTCATAAGAATTGATCGACTTGTGATGATGATTCAGTGCATGTGTAATGTGTACAACTTGCTCATGCAGATTGCATTGATTACATTCAGAGTCACCGGTCCACTGAGTAATCGGAATGTCTGTGACCAATTTATCTGATCAGCATCGCCGTAAATCGCTTCTTTCAGTCACAAACTCGAACACCACCAATCGGATCGGTCACATAATGAAGCATCACATCAAAAGTGAACAAGTGACCAAGCACAAGGTGCTGCTTCGAAACATCCACGATGCCATCAATCGTGCCACCACAGTGTCACCATTGGAGAATGCAATTGATTGCTCAAAGCGATTGTCAAAGTTCGAGCACAAGTGATGACCACCAACCTAATTCTGAGTACGAGCTCACACCCGAGTTGGAAGACATCCTGTACGAGTTTCTCATCTTCCCCTCCCGATGTGAACGATCACTTGACAAGCTGATCCACTCAATCGAGCCGAGCATCACACTCGATCATGAGTTGGGTTACCCATGAACTGGTCTTTTACTTGAGCAACGATTCCTATTAAATGAGACACTTTTTTATTTAGCTTGTTTGGTGTTATTTAACTAATAGACATTGGTTTGTTGTAGTTAGTATAATAAATGAATGTTAATGTTCAAGCAATGCCAATTTTGATGTATTTTGGTGCAAGCCACTGTCTCCCTCTAGTGGCGGAGAATAGAACTACTTGAAATAAATTTATACGGATTTTTAAGTTTATTAGTAAAGCTACCATCACACAATCTGTGTGTGGCGCTGCTTTTCCATCAATCAGATTGCTCGCTTACCAGGAGAGCGCTTTGTCCAACTGTACAATCGATTGTGGCGCTGCACATCGACCAATCAGATCGCTCAGTTATCATGTGCGCGCCATGCTGGTCCAAAGCCACTGCACAATCAGTGCGACGCTGCACGTCGACCAATCAGCCTGCTTTATAAGGAAATGTAGATGAGCAAAGACGAGTCATTCGACTTCAAGCTCTCGCTCTGGTTGGTTCTCTACACTCTCATTGGCACTCATCGTCCCTCGCCCATCGATGGTTTCCGCACCTCTACCATCTCCTTCCCTCTTCTTGTCAGTCGGTTCTCCCCCTTTTCCATCTTCTCGTCACTTTTCACCCATTTGTTGGTTCGACCTTTATCCTGGTCCATTCAACCACCACCATCACCGCCACCGTCGTGAACATCATCATCAAAGTGTCACAACAGCAGACTACGGTCTTCTCAAAAGGTAAAGACTATTCTTCGTGGCCGGTCTGGCCATTCCGTCAATGGATGCGAGTTGGTTACCCTTAACAAGAAAAGTAAAGTCAACAAACATTACAAACGAGAACATCAAGTTGAAGAGTAACGACAGTGTCGCACGCATTGTCGTAGATGAAGATGTTTGTGTTATCAATGTGATTCCAAACCAGGCCAAGGCGCTAACCTGGGAAATGATGGATGCCGCATGAAGAACTTGTCGTCGTTTGAGCAAACATCTCGGGAAAGCGCATTCCGAATAGACCGAATGGGAATTGAAACATTGCCTCTTTTGGGAAGAAGAGAAGTAAAGTCAATGATGCCAGAATACTGCCAACACTTATTGTGGACGGTGTGGGAAAATGGCATTCATCCTAACTTGGATAATGAGGACAGTATGGGAAATGCGTGGCCAGACGCTCCAATGATTCAACAGATGAGGAGGATAACCAGATAATATCATGATGACCCCCAAAATGCTTGGAATTCTACTACTACCAATACTGTCAATTATGTATTGGGCCCATTGTATTATGTATTGATTTTGTCAACAATGTTGTAATAATAAAAGCTTTAAACCAATTCTGATGTTCATTATTCATTACGAGCTTGTTGACTGAGTGGAGACAGACAATTCAGACAGACATACAGGGAGAGAGAGAGAGAGGGAGAGAGAGAGAGAGAGAGAGAGAGAGAGAGAGAGAGAGAGAGAGAGGGAGAGAGGGGGGAGGGAGAGAGAGAGGGCGAGAGAGAGAGAGAGAGAGAGAGAGAGAGAGAGAGAGAGAGAGAAATAGCGGAAGGGCGAGAGGGCGAGAGAGAGAGAGGGAGAGCGAGAGGGCGTGAGGGAACGATCACTTAACAAGCTGATGCACTCATTCGAGCAGAGTATCACACTCGATCATGTGTTGGGTTACATTTGAATTGGACATTTGACTTGAGCACTTTACCCAACACATTCGATCAACGATAGACATTCGACTTGTGTAAAGTTTTATTGTTTTTATTAGTTTTATAATATTTTGGTGTGAATAGACTTTAGTTATAGATTGGCCAAAAGTGTGCATGCAAGTGGTACAGTAATGTGTGAATGTGCATTCGAATTCGAAATGCATGTGTATGTTAATGTATGTATTCGATGTGGTGTTTCACAGAATCGAAGTGTATCAGAAAAGCAAATTGTAATTGCAATTACAGACTAATCTAAAAGTGTCTGTTTGTGAATGGTGTATAGTGGCGTCTGAAGCTAGGATCAAGTACGAAGCCTCGAATGAGCTTGAAAGTCTCGTTCGAATAGAGCAAATAAGCTGGCGGACTGAAATGGTAATCGACCAACAGAAGCTGCTCAACTTGAGGGAACCGTGCCATTAGGCGAACCTTTGCATATTTGTCAATCAGCACTTGCTCAAGCGTGTCATACTCTTTGAATTCCTCATCGCTCTTGAACTTCAATTCGCGTTTAAATAGAGGCAGGGTCTGTTGCTCATGTTCATTGCACTCATACGCGAGAATGGTCAGCTTCTTCACTGATGGCAGTGCAATGCGCTCATCGGGATCATTTCGCCTGTACTTGTGACAGGGAATGCAGTTGTACAGCTTCAGTTCGGTCAAGTGGGTCCATTGATTCAGTTGGATGAACCAATTCTTCGTCTTGAATTTGTGGCTCGTTTCGGTCAACATGTAGTCCTCATTGAACAGAGCTTGCCCATACTGCACCACAAGACACTGCACATTGGGAAAGTGATGTCTCAGTCTGGACAGTTCCACCCCGACATGAAAGTACTTGTTCAAATTGGCCAAGTGCAGATAGGTCACACTGGCGCCAACTGGATCATTGGCCCGTGAGAACACTCCACCGAAGGTCTTTTCCCCATTGTGCAGGTTCAGTGTCAAGTGAGTGAGCGAGCCCGAGGCGAGCATCGTCCGCCAAACTTCCTGCTGATTGTTCACTGACATGTTCATCATAAAGTGAGTCAGATTTCGTAGTTTTGCACTTCTCGGACGAGCCAATGGCTGACCACCGCCAAAAGGACGACGACTATTGCAATAGTCTTGGTGCATTTCGAGTCTGGTCAATTGTGGCAAACTGCTCTCGTCAATAATTTGATACATTTGGCACATGTGATTTGGGGTGAATTCATTTTCGGAAGGTTTGTGCTGAGGATAGTGGACAGTTCGCTCGTACTGGACAAAGAAGATGGTGAGACTTTTCAGTTTGGGAAAGTTGCGTAGGATGCGTCTCACAACTTTAATGCGATCGAATTTGCACTCGATTCGAAGGGTCAGTGTCTCGACACCTTCCAACAAAGCCAGTCCCTTGAATACACGTCTGTTGAATCGATCACTGTCAATGTCCACGTCCACAGGGAAATTCTCTTCCCAACCACCAGTTCGCAAGTAGGCCAACTGGTCCTCGACAAAGCTCAACGCAATGCTGATTTGCTTCTTTTCGTCATTTCGTCCATAATTGCGATTGACTGCATCGAGCTCCAGTCCATGACCACGGATGAGTCCAGTGACATGATGTTGGACGAGTCGAATCACAAGTGACTGCTTTTGTTTGAGCACATTTTCGATTGCTCGCTTGAAGCCACTTGAAATCGATCGCAGCTGGAACAGTTCGATTGTCTTGAAGTGTCCGTTGAAAACCATTTGTGCAATCTCAAGTGGTACTTTCATGAAGGGCTGGTACTCTCCTGTTGGTCTTCCGTTCTCCTGTCTTTCCTCATCTTCAAAGTCAATGATGACGATTGGCAAGTTGAAGAATCTTGCGCGTCTCCACCAATGCGGAAAGCCTATACGAGTTTGACGTTGTACGGTGCCCGGAGTACGAGGTACTACGGACATGGTTGGTGGTGGTGGTGGTGGTAGCTAATCGAGAGGTGGTTTGGTTCAATCTGATTGGAACAGGCAACTGATGGTGATAATGACAGGGATAGTGGTTGTGATATCGATTGATTATCGGTTCAAGTGGGTGACTGGTGACCAAACAACGAGTGTAGTCTGTAGATACGACTCGAGACTGGACGATTAGCTTTCGCAATGACGACTGGCTAGGCTCAGTGTCAGAGGCTCACAATGGGAGAGAGAGAGAGAGAGAGAGAGAGAGAGAGAGAGAGAGAGAGAGAGAGAGAGAGGGAGAAAGAGAGAGAGAGAGAGAGAGGGAGAAAGAGAGAGAGAGAAAGAGAGAGAGAGAGAGAGAGAGAGAGAGAGAGAGAGAGAGAGAGAGAGAGAGAGAAGCACTGCCGAGTGAAGGAGGTCAAAACAGTACTGTGAGCACAATCGTTGAGCTCTAATGGTGAGCGAGGGTGAGTGAGTGTGAGTGGTCGTCGTCTTCCTTGGCCACCGTCAGCAGCAGCAGCAGCGACACATCGAGCCACGCTGGTACTCAATCCGAGGCGCTACTTAGTTTTTTGATGGACAGGTGGAGCTTGTGAGCAGTGAGCGGTGTGCTCTCGGTGTGGCTGTGTGTTGTGTGTTGTGTGCTGTGTGTGCCAATGTGCACTGTGTGCCCAGTAATGGCAAGTAAACACCACCACCATCGTAAGTGTCCGCTGTCCATATTCGTTTGAATTAATCTCTTTTTATACTAGGTCACCACAAGTGACAAACGTTGATGCTCCACCACCAATGAGCCGAAAGTTGATACAAAACTAATGACGGTCACAATCATAAGCTAATGGGAATGTTGAACACTCCTTGGTGGAACATACCAACTCCACCAAGACACCCATCCTCGATTGGCTGTTCACTAGAACTGACACAGCCAAACCAACTTGCTCGCTTGCCAAGTGTGCCTACTGGCACTCAAAACTGACCTCAAGTGATGACGCGATCCGATCAACCGTTGCTTAGTCAAGAGCAGTCTCCAATGGTGCAACACTCCTTCGTCAGGTCATCACACGGAGCCAAGCTCATCACATTCGAACTGGCTGAGGTTGAGGCTCTAGTCCCATCAAATATTATAATGTCCACATTGTCAAGCCGTGACCGAACAGTGCCGTACCATGGCCACGAGCACATCAAGTGATCAAGACAAGGACAAGCACGAGTCAGCCGGAGAGGGACCTTGCTTGCCATCGGACTTAGGCTGACCTTTCGCCTTGTTCAGTCACTCCGAGTAGTCCAGTCAGATCAGACCCTTCCCTATCCCGAGTGATCTCTCTGTCTTAGTGCCAATTGAGACCCAAGTCATAAGCCTTTGTCTTCTCGTGACATTAGTTCACAGTGTGTTAGTGCACGGTTGCAACATGATGATATCAACCTTGAGAGGAACGAGGTTACGACCAATAGTTCGAGTGAACCGATTGCATCGATTGCACTCATGACCGCTCACCCGTGAGTTAGGCCAATTGAAACAAAGCGAGTGTGATACTCTGCTGACACATTGACTGAATGCATTCTGATGCTGATGCAAAGTGATGCTTTCGAGCAGAGGACTCGAACAGATAACTCCATACAACAACCACAAATGCATTTGGCCATATGACATGTTGTCACATATTTTGCGTTCACTGTGTCACTGTCTCGGCAACCAAATCACCTTCTCACTTGAACTTTGGTTTGTCAATGGAAGGTCACCGAGAGACACAGTGACACAAGCCTGATCAATTCGTTGTACAACACATTCCTTGTGACCAAAAGTGTGCAGAAACGATCAGTGATGATGATCATTCCTGACAACTAAACTACTACTCATCTGCTCGGTAACATCAAGGTGGCCAGATTGGTCATGGCCTCCGTTCCCAGATATTTCGTCTTTTGCCTTGACAGTTGAGCACATGATGCGACACTGGGGCAGCAAAGTAGGCCTTGTCTGTGATGATGCCTGTCGTTTCTCTGGAACAGAAGCAATCGGCGAGTATGTCTGCATTAGCATTGAACACGATCACTGGGAGACAACCAAAAGTCAACCGAGGAGAATTGACTATTTCATTGAAAGACTACACTACTCGGGAGACCAAAAGTACAGTAGCGGTGAATCATGGTCATTCATTGCCACCACATTTTGACCAAATTAGTCATGGCTTCAGTTCCTATTGACGATCATCAACTTGTACATTTGTCTAGTGGACTCTTTGGATGGACCAGTGCGGCCATGCTGTCCCAAAATCACTCACCAACGACCCGATGGTGGTCAGTGCAGTATGTCACGACTCGAACTTGTGCCAGGCCAATCGAACCAAACTTGCCATCGAACTTAGAGTGACCTCTCACCTTCTCACCTTCAGTCACTCCTAGTATTCCAGTTAGAACTTTAACTAAGGAGAGAGGAGAGGAGAGGGAGGGAGAGAGAGGGAGAGAGGGAGAGAGAGAGGGCGAGAGAGAGGGCGAGAGAGAGGGCGAGAGAGAGAGGGCGAGAGAGGGCGAGAGAGGGCGAGAGAGGGTGAGAGAGGGTGAGAGAGGGCGAGAGAGGGCGAGAGAGGGAGAGAGAGAGAGGGAGAGAGAGAGGGAGAGAGGGGGAGAGAGAGAGGAAGAGAGGGAGAGAGAGAGGGAGAGAGAGGGAGAGAGAGGGAGAGAGAGAGAGAGAGAGAGAGAGAGAGAGAGAGAGAGAGAGAGAGAGAGAGAGAGGGAGAGGGAGAGAAAGAAAGAGAGAGAGAGAGAGAGAGAGGGAGAGAGAGGGCGAGAGAGAGAGAGAGAGAGGAAGAGAGAGGAAGAGAGAGAGAGAGAGAGAGAGAGAGAGAGAGAGAGACGTTTAACTTATTATGAACAGTTAGACCCTTCACTTCCGAGTAGCCTCTCCGTCTTAGTTGTACGGTTGCAACATGATGATATCATCATTGAGAGTTCGGTTACGAGTCTTGACCGTTCACCTGAGAGTTTGGCCAATTGAAACTAGACGAGTGTGACACTCTGCTGACTCATTGACAGAATGCATTTGGCACATTCGGTGGTCATGGAACGAGCACAGCACTAACCCTCATACACACTCACATACTTACTTGATTGCTTGTCCAGACAGAACCAAACTTGAGTTCTATTTCAATGGCTTTCTGTAGGTTTGGCAAGGAACCCCTTTCAAGTCGGTAGCAAGCAACGGCAACCCCCATCCACGAAATGGGTTGGTGTGCAGACATACCCTTGACCTACTCTGACCATCAGTCATTTGATTTGATTGCGCAAACCTTGGGTAAACAGTACAAAGTAACAATCATCAAGACACAGTGTGAACAAACAAAGTAGTACAACAGTGGTGTAGTGTGTGCGAGTGTGTTGTATACGATTTTATTCGGTGTGTGTCTGTGTTTGTGTTGCGGTCAATCGTTTAATCATTTGGGTCAAAGTAACAACAATTACAATCATTTAGTAATAGTAACATTGTTTCTCTAAACGTATCGCCATCGTCAACTGTGTCTCACTCCATACGATTCCATGAAGCCCAATCCAATTGAGGTCCATCCACTTGTCCAAAAGTAGGCCCGTTCGGTTGTATCTGCCAATTCTGATCTATACTATTGAATAGAAAATCAATTAGGGATATAGTTAACGTTTCTCCAGTGGAGGCAGATTGGTTGCTTCGCGACTTGTGACTTGTGTCTCGTTTAGCCACTGTTTGACAGGAATACGTAAGCGGTCAGCAGGAAAGGGAAATTGTTTGCCTCACTGGCAAGTAGATTTGATGATTGTATGATGACTGTTGTAGAGAGCAGAAGAGAAAGTGATGCTTTCGAGCAGAGAACTCGAACAGGCAACAGCCATGCAGCAACCACAAATGCATTTGCCTTATGACATGTTGTCACATATTTTGCGCTCACTGTGTCACTGTCTCAGCAACCAAATCACCTTCTCACATGAACTTTGGTTTGTCAATGGAAAATCACCGAGAGACAAACTGGCACACACTCGATCATCATTTCACCGTACAACGTTACTTGTGACCAAAAGTGCACAAACGATCATGTGATGATGATCATAACCTCAATGTGATCAGATTCATGGTCTCCATTCCTAGAAAGTCTGTGTTTTGTCTTGACATTTTTGCACATGATTCAGCACTGGGACACCAAAGTTGGCCTTGTCTGTGATGATACCTTTTCTCTGGAACAGAAGCAATCGACATTGAGTAACCAACCGAATTATTGTGCACGTTCAAAAGTATATTTATGCACTAACTCTATCCTTCATATGTGTAAAATGTAACGAGTAGTTCAATAAATAAACATTTTGAATGCCAAAAGGGATGATTCAATTAACGCAATTCAGTATAACTCACCTTGTGACAGTGAAACCATTCTGGTGGTTCGGTTGATGAATCTACATTGATGAGTTTATCTGTGTGAGTCAGTCTGTTTTGGCATTGAACAAACAACCACTTGGAGACAACCAAACCGAGGAGAATTGAGAATTTGAAGACTACACAACTTGGAGACCAGTAGCAGTGAATCATTCATGGCTACTACATTTTGGTGCCAGATTCGTCATGGCCTCCATGACAGTTTGGGTTTTTTCCTTTTGACATTTTTGCACATGATTCAGCACTGGGACACCAAAGTTGGCCTTGTCTGTGATGATACCTTTTCTCTGGAACTGCAGCAATCGACGGCCAACCAACCGAATTACACAAGTGCACGTTCAAAAAGTACATTTATGCTTTAACTCAATCACTCAAATGTGGCAAAATTGTAGAGTTGTTCGAAAAACAAACATTTTGAATGCCACAAGTGATGATTCAATTAGTGCACAATTCAGTGTAAGTGAGCCTAACCAGGAGATGACAGTCAGACAAGAATTTAGTTAGAGAGATGAGTCAGTCTGTTTTGACATTGGAGACAACTTGACATAGAAGAATTAATCAATTAGTCGTGGGACTGTGACTAAATGTGTACAGTAGCAATGAATCATTTAGGTTTCTCGACTAGTGATTTGTTCTGGTTGAGTCACCGAACGAGGTGCACTGATTTGTGTGTGCTGCAGCGTTGTCACCTCACTACTCGAATGTGTATATATTCGTGGTCGGTTGCATCGAGTTGGCAATTCAAATCGGATCATCTGCCTGAAAACATCACTCCCTCTGCTGCTCCTGCTGTTCCTGTTCCTGTTGCTCCTGCTCTACACCAATCATCGAATCAACTTTCCTGAATACCCGAAATGGCCACCCATCTTGGTTTCCTCCTCCTCCTGGGAGCAATTGGGTTCCTCTTCCTGCTGTCAAGTGGCGTGACCGGACACGAGCAGCCATTCTACCTGCACCAGTGCAACTTCTCCGAGACCGTCATTACCGGAAACCGAAATCAATCGAAGCTCCATTTCGTGTTTTTCGCCCAACAGAATTGTCACTTTTGCTACTTCAGTGACATTTACATCAAGTTCGTGCGCGAGTATGGTGAGACTTGGAAATCGATGGCAGACTTTTCAATCGTGAAGCTGGGCCCCAACGATGTGCAACTGTTTCGGAAGTATCGAGTGACCTCGGTACCGGAGATGGTAATGTTCTGGTTCGATTCGAATGATTCGGATCAAGGCACCATTGTGCCCCTTGACTGTGAGTGTTCACTTTATAATACTGCTTTAGCTCAGTCGTTAATTGATAATGCTTTTCAGATGACGTTCCTACCACCTTGAGCATTCATCGAAAGCTGCTTGACCTGGTCGAGTGGAAGACAAGAAAGAATTTCGGCCATAGTAACATTCCCGCCGGCTTTCCTTACTTGCCTCCACTGGATGTGAACAGTATCGATGTGAGCTGCCGTACCTGCTTCGACCAATGGGACGCATTGTTCAATTTGACTGGCAGCAATCCTAAGCCCGAACACGTGATGCTCGTTGTGGAACCGCGAGACTACCCACTCGGCAAGCAGGTTGGTTGCTTCAAGGTTGCTTGCCCATTACTAATTGTCTCTCCTTTTTGCTTCACAGTTGATTGTGCAATTTGCTCGACATCGAGCCCGTGTTCCAATTTATCGCAAGCAAATCAATGCTTATACGAACCATCGTCGCCTGGAACTCCCATTCCTTTTGTCCTATGTCCCTCGCGTGTCCTTTCGAAAGGACCGCATTACATTCCATCCCAAGTAAGTGCCACTTAACAATCAACAGAATCAACAGTAACTCTAATAATCGTTTTCCATTCAATAGGAATGCACACAACTCGACAGTTGCAGCTCAAAAGGTCCACTTTAGCGCAATGATTAGAGATTTCTTCGTGGGAACTCACATGAAGGGCGCTGACGTGGGCTCGGACGACTTTGAACTGAATCAATGTGACCCGTTGGCTGATAACCCAGAACAGGTGAGACGATTGGAAGCCGAAAACCATTTTGAAGAGAAAAAGATAATTCTAAAATGGGTTAAAGTGGATTCAGTTTGAAAAGCTGTAAGCGTCGAGTGCCAATTTAGCACCATTTCCCTCAACACACACACACCCGCACCAATGCAGTTGACCTTACAAAGTTACCTTTGAACCTTTGCACCTTTGCACTTTACAACCTTTGTTCCCAATGTGTGTTGTTGTTGATTGTTTCGTTACTTGTATGACCTCATTTGCACAATAAACGATTAAACAAATTTGTCTATTTGATGCTTGCTAAATACTCAACCTGTTGTTGTCATGTCATGACAGTTGACACTAGTGTCTATTCAACTTCATTCATTCAAACTCATCATTCGGAGTAGTGAATCTCCAAGTTAATCATTACCGAGTTACACACATAGATTGATCAATTAGAATCTTCATGCCAACGACATATTGACATCGCGTGTGTATCCTAGTGAATTCAACTTTATATATCACTTTTACCTGACAATTCGCTTGTTTGCATGATAGTCCATCATTAAAAGGTGGACACACACAAACAGGCTCATTCCACTTTGACATTGGTAATGATTCAGGCCATCACACCAAGTGAGTGTACTTTGTGGTAACCTGGCTAATGCGTCATTTAGTATGTTGTGTCAGTGTAGTCACTCCAATCAATGGACATGGAGTGGCTCACTACACCAGTGCAAGTGCATCAGCCTAAGTATTATGTGATGGAAATGTGGCGCAGAGATTTAAATTGTGTATTGAGTGCATCCAGCATTCAGCACACACAAAGAGAGAGAGAGAGAGAGAGAGAGAGAGAGAGAGAGAGAGAGAGAGAGAGAGAGAGAGAGAGAGAGAGAGAGAGAGAGAGAGAGAGAGAGAGGGAGAGAGAGAGAGAGAGAGAGGGAGAGAGAGAGAGAGAGAGAGAGAGCGAGAAGGATAGAGAGAGAGAGTGAGAGGGAGTGAGGATGAGAGGGAGATAGAGAGTGAGAGAGGGAGAGAGAGAGGGGGAGAGAGAGGGAGAGAGAGAGAGAGAGAGAGATGGTGAGAGGGAGGGCGAGAAAGAGAGAGAGAGATGGGGAGAGAGAGGGAGAAGGAGAGAGAGAGAGGGAGAGAGGGGAGAGGGAGAGAGGAAGAGAGAGAGAGAGAGAGAGCGAGAGAGAGAGCGAGAAGGATAGAGAGAGAGAGTGTGAGAGTGAGAGAGAGGGAGAGGGAGAGAGAGAGAGGAAGAGAGAGAGAGAGAGAGAGAGAGAGGGAGAGAGAGAGAGAGAGAGAGAGAGAGAGAGAGAGAGAGAGAGAGAGAGAGAGAGAGAGAGAGAGAGAGAGAGAGAGAGACACACACACACACACACACACACACACACACACACACACACACACACACACACACACACACAGAATGTAAGACACTTCTAGTTCGGGCACAGAGATGCCATTTGACAGAAGGTATGTCTACAATCATGTGAACGCTAACTAAACTGTATCGGTGAACAAGTTGTACTCGAATTAGGCCATTTTGTCACTAAAGTGCAGTCGTCAATGACTAATATCTCGGTTTTTGGTCGGTAACCGAACTAATGTTGAGTGCGTGTTGTGTTCGAGCAAACTAAGCCCAGTGATATGTTGCGAGCATATCTGTCAACCACAGAGATAGTTCATTTGGCTGAACAGTGAACAATGTACATGTGCACACCTCTGCACATACCACCACACAACCAAGTCACAGTTGAATTGAGCCGATCTGCCAATCGATCGATGAGCGCTTTGGTGTGTACGTTACTGACTCGGCACACACACACAAACGGTCTCTCGTCTCTGCCACGTTCACTTCGTCAATCAATCTCGAGCATTGTCGACTATTGCTTCGCATATTGTATTGCCACGACGGCACTCGATTGAAGTGAGCCAAGTCAGCACACTCACTCGCTCCCACTCATCTGCTCTGCTCTGGCAGTCGTCATCGCTCTTTTTCGCATTTGAGTGTTTGGATCTGTTCTGTGAATCGATTTGTATACTGTGTACTTTGTTGTAGTTCGTTTTAGGTCTGCACTACATCTGATACAACTCTAAGAAACTAAGTCATAATGGAAATCGTCGGGCCAGAAGTCGATCCGGTAAGTGATTACTGCAATTGAGAATGCACTTGTGCTAATGCAATCTATCACGCTATTTTATGTATTTTAGGTCGAGGCTGATGTGGCTCTTGAACCTATTGTAAACGATCGTCCCGAATTGATGAATTGTGACGACTATATTTTGAGCTTCATCATGGAGTGCATCAAAACTCACAACCCAGATGAGTTTTATGCTCTTCGTGAGCTCGGAAAGCGCTGGTACCACGAGTACAGCCGCATTGCTAAGCAAAAGAACATCGCGACACTTAGTTTGATGCCGAACTTCGTAAAACCCAATTACGAAGAGTTGAAGGCGCGCTTCTATGACTGTGTTGACCTATCGAGTGCCGTCAACATTAGACCCATGCCAAACATCGCCAAGCCTAATGACCAGGCACTTGCAAATTACTATTCAGGCGTGACGCAGCTGTTGCTTGGTGAGAAGTACTTTTCACTGACCAATTTTTGGGTCGGCCAAATAACCCATTTGTCTCTGTTCGAAGACAAACCTTTCCCCAACTTTGACTTTGCCTCGAAGCTCAATGAGATGAATTCGCTCGTTCGGCTTGACCTGAATGGCTACTTCTTCGTGGACTATCTCAAGCTGAAGCCCACCTTGGAACGACTTGAGCAGCTGTCGGTCAACTTCTACATGCGATCTTTTCGTGTGTATGCAAAAGCTGCTAAGGACCTGAATGAACCTCATTTTGCCCAACTGGCCTCGTGCTTGACCTCAAAATGCACCCGCTTTTGGTTCACTCAACATGAGGAGAAGTGTAGCTTTGCGTACTGGGATGAAGTGAATCCTAGATGGATCTCAGCTCTTACCCACTTTCGCATTAATCTCTTTGAGAACGACAACTATTACGCCTCAAACAAGGAGGAATACAGACGTTGTACAATCAGTCGCGACATTTTGGATCGCTTTTTGGATGGACAAGCTCCTGGCTTGAAAGCACTACATTTGGTCTATTCGGTTAGTATTCGGCTCATTGTTCCACTTTTGTGTTACAATTTTGTTTGTCCCTCTGTTCTAGTGCATCTATTTAGAACCGCCGCTGGTGGAAGAGATTGCCCAAATCACTAGATTGGAGAATCTAACCATTGGAGTTTACTATGATCACAAGGCTCTGGTTAGGGCTTGGAAGGGAGAGACTCTTCAATCGTGGGTGAATGTTCACACTCTTGATATCACTTACAAGTATATCAATATGTTCCGAATCCCTTCTGACGATTTCATGGGTGTCCTCTCAACCTTAGTACCGAATGTTCGCCATCTGCGTATCTGTGTCATCAAGAGCATCTA
Organism: Rhizoglyphus robini; assembly: GCA_023373905.1. Classification (NCBI taxonomy): domain Eukaryota; kingdom Metazoa; phylum Arthropoda; class Arachnida; order Sarcoptiformes; family Acaridae; genus Rhizoglyphus; species Rhizoglyphus robini. The sequence continues at coordinate 1,440,786 of JAKIJQ010000041.1, forward strand.
TGACGTTTCGCCCGTATATTGTACCTCTCTTATCAGATATTTTCCTCAATCGTTTCCTCAATTGCTTTCGTATAAGTTCAGCTTTGATGATGAACTGATCTATGAAGGAAAGCGTAATCGTCCAGACGATCCATTTGTCACCAAAATGGCCGACGATGATGACGAGTATAGAGGTATTGATTGGGACAATGATAGAGGCAGGATTAGGTTTATTTTTCATGAAACCGATGAGATGAGAAAAAAGAGAAAACGCCAAATGGAGGTTCAGAAGAGAAAAGATCGAATCAAGCGAGAACTGGATCGATTGACTAAAAACACCAGAAGTGTAGGACGATCCAGACGATGAAGACATTTATTGTCTTGATCTCCTTGATTCGCGTGAATGTGTGTGTGTGTGTGTGTGTGTGTGTGTGTGTGTGTGTGTGTGTGTGTGTGTGTGTGTGTGTGTGTGTGTGTGTGTGTGTGTGTGTGTGTGTGTGTGTGTGTGTGTGTGTGTGTGTGTGTGTGTGTGTGTGTGTGTGTGTGTGTGTGTGTGTGTGTGTGTGTGTGTGTGTGTGTGTGTGTGTGTGTGTGTGTGTGTGTGTGTGTGTGTGTGTGTGTGTGTGTGTGTGTGTGTGTGTGTGTGTGTGTGTGTGTGTGTGTGTGTGTGTGTGTGTGTGTGTGTGTGTGTGTGTGTGTGTGTGTGTGTGTGTGTGTGTGTGTGTGTGTGTGTGTGTGTGTGTGTGTGTGTGTGTGTGTGTGTGTGTGTGTGTGTGTGTGTGTGTGTGTGTGTGTGTGTGTGTGTGTGTGTGTGTGTGCTAGATCTTAATTTGCCTTGTTCATTTTTAATGTGCATTAGTGCACCATCTTGTATCACTTTGTTAATCCCAAAACTTTCAAAAACAACCAAAAAACAATAAAACAATCTTAACTCCCCCAATCTTTGCGTCTTATTTCTTGATCATATTGACTTGACTTATTCGAACGAGCTAAGAGAAGATCAAGCCTGCGAATGTACGAGTCTGTGCGTGCTTAGTTATTAATCATCGTTAGTCGACTTCATTATACCTATCTTGTCTCGCACATAAACATGCACCCAACACTTACACTTCAACTTGCTTTTAGTAGTCTAACAATTTACCTTTACATCGAAAAGTCTATATGATTATACAACAACAAATGACATTTCTTATCGACACAATCTGACACAAAGTGCTGATCTTGCAAATTCTTATCGGAACCAGTTCGAAGACGAACCAAAACAATCACATGCCTAAGTGAACTAAATAGCCAATGAGCTAAAGCCACATCATCACTGTTCAGTTTGTAAGGTATATATAAATGTGTTGGAATACAGAGAGCATTTCGTAGTTTATCTTTAATTCATTTGATTTTCCCAGAACACCGATCATGAAGTCATTGATGATTGTTCTCGTGAGTGGTTTAGTTCTGCTTTGCTCTTGGTTGATTCACAAGTAAGTAATATAGAGAAATGGTCTGTCACTAGCAATTTGTGTGTCATTATTTTATCAGAAACGATCCTTTCGGATGGTTTAGCAGTGTACCTTTGGACGAGGTGATGCGTCAATGTCCAATAAATGACCGAAATTGTCACAACAAGACTCAGTTCGAGTTGGCCTATGACAAGGTTAAGGAGGAGATCCAGTTTAAGCACAACTCTTTTCTGGTGCAGATCTATCGTGACCAGGCAGGCATACGAGTGCCTCACTGTGCAGCAACGATGGTTACGCAATTTCTTGCGGTCACTGCTGGTCATTGCGTTATGTGAGTATTACCCTTTTGCAATACATTCGGTTTGTAAACCTCAATTGTTTAACTTAAAAGCGACCCAAAACCTCTGGTAGTGGACTATCGATGTCACGATGTCGATCCTGTTACCAACTTTCCAACCGAGTCCTATCGAGTGTTGCAAAGTCCAATTGTGAAGGTGCACATTAACGACGAAGTGACAACGGCTGTGTTTGAAGTCGAGCCACATCCCGACGACTGTACAGTGCTGTGGCTGCCAATGCACACAGATGTGCCTATTGAGCCAGGACAGGAGCTCGAATATGTTGGCTTTGATGGAACTAGAAAAAAGATTACGGCTAAAACTGTTTCGCCCAAATAGATTGTGCCGATTGACGATTAGAAATTGGGGAAAATTTGTTTGTTGTAACTACAAATAAATCAATGTCACTTCTTGTTATGTAAGGTTTTGCCCTTCAAAGATAGAAAGAGTGTAAGAGTATACTTGTAGATGGAGAAACTCAACATATATATTGAGATATGATTACGGTTTGAGGACTAGTGCTATTAGTTGTTTGAGTTGTCGGTTTGTTCGGTTGATCACAGACTCACTCATTCAGTGACACATTCGACAGTTTGTCGAGGGCTGTTAGTATCGAGCGAGCGAGATGATGGCAGACCTCATGCAATTCATTCAATGCATTCATTGGCATTTTTCTGTCTGTCTGTCTGTCTGTCTTCACTGAGTTCAAATGATCTGGTTTGGCGGTCCGAGTGGAGTCCAAAGTGCTCGACAAAGGACAATATGACGTGTCGGAAATGGCTAAGTGGCCAGACACATGTGCACAATGCGTAATCATGAGCCATCGTGCCTATCTCAAGTTCGGTAAACAAGTCAAGGAACTCCTCTCTCTCTCTCTGTCTCGACCCATCGGTGGACCAAACAGGACCGACAGCAAGACCTATCACCACAGGAAGTCTTGTTGGTATGTGTTGGTGGACTGTTCAAACTGTTGTATGTCACGACATTTGACACTGCTGTCAGTTCATCTTCATTCAAACTCATCAACCTGAGTAGTGAATCTCCAAGTGAATCAGTATCCGAGTTGCACATAGATCTATCAATTAGAATCTTCATGCCAACAAGACTTTGACATCGCGTGTATCCTAGTGAATTCAACTGAGTTTACGCTGACGATTCGTTTGTTCGCATGATAGGTGGACACAAACTTGGCTTTGACATTGGTCACGATGATTAGGCCATCGCACAGTGAGTGTGTTTTGTGTTAATCTGTTTGTCATTTAGAATGTCATTTGTTTAGTATTTTCTGTTCAGTAGTCACTCCAACTGCAATGTACTCCAATGCACCAAATGTCGAGTGCAAGTGCAAGTGGCAGCCATTTCAGCAGTGCACATGCTAATCATGTAACAAGAGACATTACTCAACTAGTGACAGTACTGACACTATTCGAGTGACAGAGAAAGTGGGAAACTGTATCCAAGTTTGAGCACAGAGATGCCATTTGACAGGATGCATGTCTATACAATCATGTGAACGCTTCAGTAAAAGTGCAGTCTTCAATGGCTAATATCTCGGTTTATGGTCGGTAACCGAACTAGTGTGGAGTGCGTCTTATGCTCTGAGCTCAAGTTACCCAAGTGATATTTTTAGAGGATATCAGCCAACCTCAGAGATAGTTCATTTGGCTGAACAGTGAACACTGTACATGTGCACACCTCAGCACACACCAAGTCACAGTTGAATTGAGCCGATCTGTCGATCGATCGATGAGCGCTTTGGTGTGTACGTTACTCGACGGCACACACAAACGGTCTCTCGCCTCTTCTACGTTCACTTCGTCAATCAATCTCGAGCACTGTCGACTATCGCTTCGCATATTGTGCACACTCCGATCATATTGTCTCCAACGAAAATCAACCGAAACTCAAGTCCTAAAGTTCCACTTCACAATTCAAGAGAATCGAACAAGCTAATCCCCAGTCAAACTGGTTGAGCCAAGTAGAGTTGGCCACTCATTAGCACGAACTTTCGTTTCGTTTTGTGCTTTGTGTGTACGCTCGGTGTTGTGTTGCTGCCACGAAAGCGCTCGATAGAAGTGGGCCAAGTCGACTCGCTTACTCACTCACACTTATTGCACTGTTGGAAATCGTCATCTCCCTTTCGCATTCAAGTCACTCGAGTGTTTCGTTCAATTAGTAAACTGCGTACTCCTTTGTTGTTCAGGTCTGCACTACATCTGATACAACTCCGAGAAGCTAAGAATCTATGGAAATAGTCAGACCAGAAGTCGATCCGGTAAGTGTTACTGCAACTGATAATGCACTTGTGCTAATGCAATCGAATACGCACTTTGTATTTTAGGTCGAGGCTGATGTGGCTCTTGAACCTATTGTAAACGATCGTCCCGGATTGATGAATTGTGACGATTATATCTTGAGCTTCATCATGGAGTGCATCAAAACTCACAACCCAGATGAGTTTTATGCTCTTCGTGAGCTCGGAAAGCGCTGGTACCACGAGTACAGCCGCATTGCTAAGCAGAAGAACATCAAGACACTTAGTCTAATGCCAAAGTTCGTAAAACCGAATTACGAAGAGTTGAAGGCTCGCTTCTATGACTGTATTGACCTATCGATTGCAGTCAACATTAGACCCCGGCCAAACATCGCCAAGCCCAATGACGAGGCTCTCGCAAATTACTACTCAGGCGTGACGCAGCTTCTTCTTGGCGAAAAGTACTTTTCGTTGACCAACTTTTGGCACGATCAAATAACCCATTTGTCTCTGTACGAAGACAAACCTTTCCCCAACTTTGACTTTGCCTCCAAGCTCAATGAGATGACTTGTCTCGTTCGGCTTGACCTGAATGGCTACTTCTTTGTGGACTATCTCAAGCTGAAGCCCACCTTGGAACGACTTGAGCAGCTGTCGGTCAACTTCTACATGCGGTCATTCCGTGTGCATGCAATTGCTGCAAAGGAGGAACCACACTTTGCTCAATTGGCCTCATGTTTGACCGCGAAATGCAAACGTTTTTGGTTTACTCAACATGAGGAAAAGTGTTGCTTTGCGTACTGGGATGAAGTGAATCCTAGGTGGACTTCAGCCCTTACCCACTTTCGGATTAATCTCTTTGAGAACGACAACTATTACGCCTCGTACAAGGAGGAATGTAGACGATGGACAATCAGTCATGACATTCTGGATCGCTTCTTGGATGGACAAGCTCCTGGCTTGAGAGCACTACAGTTGGTCTATTCGGTTAGTATCAGTTCATTCCACTCCACTTGTGTGTTACAACTTTGTTTGTTCCTCTGTTTCTAGTACATCATTTTACGACCGCTGCTTGTGGAACAGATTGCCCAAATCACTCAATTGGAGAATCTAAACATTGGAGTTTACCATGATCACTATGCTCTAGTTAGGGCTTGGAAGGCAGAGACTCTCCAATCGTGGGTGAATGTTCACACTCTGGACATTACTTACAAGGCTATCAATATATGCCAAGTCGCGCCTAACCAATTCATGGGTGTCCTCTCAACCCTGGTACCAAATGTTCGCCATCTTCATATCTGTGTGATCAAGAGTATCTATGACGTTTCGCCCGTGTGTTGTACCTCTCTTATCAGATATTTTCCTCAATTGTTCCCTCAATTGCTTTCGTACAAGTTCAGCTATGATGATGAACTCATTTATGAAGGAAAGCGTAATCGTCAAGACGAGCAATTTGTCACCAAAAGGGCCGACGATGATGACGAGTATAGAGGTATTGATTGGGATATTAGAGGTATTGATAGTGATAGTGATGATGAAAGTGACAGTGACAGTGACAGTGAAGAAGAAAGCGAAAATGACACTGTCAGTGAGAGTGATAGTGAGAGTGAGAATGACAGTAACAGTGATAGGGATGAGGAAAGCGAAAGTAGCAGTAGCAGTGACAGTGACAATGATGGAGTTAGAAATAGGATTGGATTTGTTTTACATCAAACCGATGAGATGAAAGAAAAGAGAAAACGTCAAATGGAGGTTCAGAAGAGAAAAGATCGAATCAAGCGAGAACTGGATCGATTGACTAAAAACACCAGAAGTGAAGGACGATTCAGACGATCAAGACGATGAGCACCTTGATTACTTGATTCATTATTAACTTGATTTTTATTAGAGTGTGATTGTGAGAGTGAGGGGGTGTGTGTGTGTGTGTGTGTGTGTGTGTGTGTGTGTGTGTGTGTGTGTGTGTGTGTGTGTGTGTGTGTGTGTGTGTGTGTGTGTGTGTTAGATCATAGTTTGCATGCATAATCATTCAATGTTTGTTTGTGCATTAGTGCACCATCTTGTATCACTTTGTTAATCATCCCAAAACTTTCAAAAACAACAAAAAAACTTAAAAACAATAAAACAATCGTGACACCCCCAATCTTTGCGTCTTTATTTCTTGTATCGTATTTACTTGACGGATCTGAGATAGAGAGAGAGAGAGAGAGAGAGAGAGAGAGAGAGAGAGAGAGAGAGAGAGAGAGAGAGAGAGAGAGAGAGAGAGAGAGAGAGAGAGGAGAGATCTGACAAATGTAAATGTGCATGGCCACATCTCACTTGTTCGGCCATTACCGGGCCTTTGTAGCTAACGTTTCTGTGCATTTGCGCAGACAAATGGCATTGCTCGAGTGGCGCCAGGACAAAAATGATCCAAGGCAGCCATCTGTTCAATAAAGCTAACTGTTTGGCTAGGAAGCATTTTGTTCAGACTGCAATTGATGAGATGACTGTTTGTTGACACAGTGGTAATTCAAAGTTAATGCCGAAAAAGTCTACCTCTCAATGCTGAGTGCCGTGCACTCAAACTGAACAAGTGATACAAGTGCAACGGTAATAGTTAATAGGCCAGACAGATGATTGTGCTGTTTGCACTGTTTGTTCCACTTTGCGTAGATGATCTGGTTCGTGTGTCGGTGTGGAGTGACCAATGTTGGCCACCAGTGCCAACAACAGCCGAGTGGTCTGTTACTGTTTGTGTTGCGCTGTGGACTGATTCTATTGCCATTTTGAGTGAGATAGGTGACAAGGTGACGAGTCCGCACTTGTAATGTGGCTAAAAATGTATGTTGTTTGGCTCAACTCGGCTGTGATGATCAGCTTTGGTGGAAAGAGTGGCGAGTGCTGGGCAAAGGCAATGCAAAGCAAGTACAAGCCAACTGACTGACTGCGATCAAATTCATTCATTGGCATTTGTCTGTGTGTTTGTCTTCACTGAGTGCAAATTATCTGGTTTGGCGGTCCGAGTGGAGTCCAAAGTGCTCAACAAAGGACAAGATGACGTGTCGGAAATGGCTAACAACTGTAAGTGGCCAGACACTTGTTCACGATGCGTTACATTGCCATACATTAGTCACTCACCGATGGTGTTTGTGAGACCGACTGTGTGCACTGAGCACAAACACGCACACACACACAAACAGGCCTGTCGCACACTGCCACTCGGAGTAATTCGGCGTTGCTCGTTTCGTTTACACGATGACGTTAGCACACTACTGCGGCAGGTTCGGCTGAGGTGACGGTGACAGTTGTTTTGTTTTGAGCAGGCAGGCAGCAGCAGCCGAGCACCACTGCTGATCGCAGTACTATTACCCACTCTCTCTCCTCTCTCCTTTGCCTGTGCACACCAGATACAGCAAAACCGAACAACCTCTGACCTGTCTCACTATCTAGATCACTCAAACCACTGACATACGCTGAACACCGTCAATTAGTGCCACGACAGCAAACCATTTTCGATCGTAAACTCATCATCACTGTCTCCCTCGGTGTGCTGTGACGTAGCTTATGTTTGCAAGTATTGAGCGAGTCCAAAGAGCGATCCGAATTCGCTACCTGGATCTGTGATTTGCCTTCAATGTAAGTGCAATCCAGCGGGAATATGTTTGATCGTTATATATCTTCTCTCCGAACAGTCACTCAATTCACTAGTAACTTCCAACTTCCACTGCACCGAGTTGAGCCTCTCGTCACTGGATCACTCAACACTCGATCAAGATCTAAACATGGAGCAAGTAGAGCAGCCAAATGCGGAACATGTTGGCCCATTCGATTACAATGCTTTTGTACCAGCGGAAATACTTACCAAGGTCATGCATTGGCTACAACTGTGGGAGCAGATAGCACTGAGAAGCGTTTGCACCAGTTGGAAGGATAGAATTGAAGATTGGTTCAAAGAAACAAAAAAGTATCAGTCTTTGAAGCTAAATGTAAAGAAGGAAATTGGTGTGGGCGAATTGGAACTCGAGCCACATTTGTGGCAACCAAATGCAAGCATTCGTCGAATGCAGTTTGAGTTTGCTTACGAGGAGCCGACGATCCTTCCTTCCAAGCAGGCACAGATCACGATCAGGGAGAGGGCACTTAACTCGGACGCCGCTCTGGCTATTGGTCGTATGTTCTTACTTATAGAAGAACTAGTAATCTACTGGGACACTGATGACGACAAAGAGAAGATTGACAACTTGGTTGTGCTGTTGAGCGGTCAACAGTTCGATTCACTGACCTCTTTTGGACTGATCGTGTCCGGCAGAATGGTGAACCCTAAAGCTCTGGCCGCGATTTGTTCCGCAATCGACACAAACTTTAGCAAACTGGAGCAGCTTCACCTATTGGTGCCAGCAGCCTGCGAGACAACTACTCCCGAAATGGTCCAAACCTTTTTGATACACGCACATGTAGAGTTGTCTAATGCCATCAAGTCGGTTACCAGATTTAGTTTGTCTGGTGGGGTACCGAATTTTTTCTGCATTCTGAACGAATTTGAGCGCAACCAACTGACCACTCTGACCGTACCGGCACCACTCATATGCTCCACAGCTCCAGACATGTGTTTCGACTGTCTCTATTCTGGCACTACTGACGAGTCCGTATCGCAATTTGCTTCTGTCAAACGGTTACAACTGGTGGGCATCCTTATGCGAGAACAAGTGGAACCGTGGATTGAGTTCTTCCCCAATGTGGAGCAACTGCATCTGACTCACTCATTGCTCTTTCAAACGAAGATCATTCAGGCGGAGAGGTTACGTGAACATGTAAATGATTTGATGAATGATGATGATGTTCACTGATGATGTTTCTCTCTCTCTCTCTCTCTCTCTCTCTCTCTCTCTCTCTCTCTCTCTCTCCCTCTCTCTCTCCCTCTCTCTCTCTCTCTCTCCCTCTCTCCCTCTCCCACTCTTCCTCTACATACATCATCTCTACAGTACATCTACATGTCGATGCATTGATTCAGTAAGGTTCCACTGTCATCATCACCGGAGGTAGCCATTGGGCCAGAGAAGGTGAGTGCAGTGCACGCACATCGGCAGAGTTGGACTCTGCCTGACGAAGCCCGATCAAAGGGATATATTCCCGCTATATATTAAAGTGAGGCACCATCCAAAGCGAATTTGGCCTGGTGCTATTTTTAGATTTTTTAGTGCGTAGTTAGTGAGGTCTTTCTTGTACGTTCCTACTGACAGCACCGACTGACTGACAGACTGAGCACACAAACTCGCTGTTCAGTTGGACTCAGTCTCTCGTCTCTCGGCAACGTTCATTCGAAGTTGGTTATTTCCAACAGACATCGACTGAATCGCAAGTCACACGAGTACACGTCACCATTCAAGCCTATTTACACAGAACTTGGTCCGTCAAATGCCAAGTGCACGACTCACCTTCGATGAGCCAAGAACTTGCTTACTTTCTTGTTTTTCTTCGTGCTCTATGTTTGCGACTGCGTTACTACGACTGCAAAATCTCGATTGAAGCAAACTTGGGTGCGACTCTCACATCTCTCCTCTGCCTGTGCACACCAAATACAGCAAAACACAACAACCTCTGACATATCTCACTGTTTAGATCACTCAAACCACTGATCTGCACTGAACCCCGTCAATTAGTGCCACGACAACAAACCATTTTCCATCGTAAACTCATCGTCACAGTCACCCTCTGTGTGCTTGACTGTACCATATGTTTGCACGTATTGAGCAAGTCCGACGAACTTTTGGGCCAGATTTCGCAATCTAGACCTGAGAATCTTCTCCAATGTAAGTGCATTCCAGCGGGAATATGTTTGATCGTTATATATCTTCTTCCCGATCAGTAACTCACTTCACATGCAACAAGACTAGCACTACACCGAGTTGAGCCCGTCACTAGTTCAACACTCGATCCAGCTAACATGGAACAACATCCAGAGCAGCCGAATGTGGAGTTACCACCTGATTACTCTCCTATTAATACCCTACCAGCGGAAATGTTTTGCATGATAATGCACATGCTGCAACTGTGGGAGCAGTTCTCACTGAGACGTGTTTGTCACAGCTGGAAGAAGGCAATTGAAGGCCTGTTCAACCAAGAACCTAAACTGTCCTTGAAGTTGAATGTAACGGAGGCTCGTGAGCATGTATTGAACCTCCAGCCACATTTATGGCGACCAGAGATAAGCATTCGTCAAATGCAATTAGACTTTGTCTACAAAGAGCCGGCGATCCTTCCTTCCAAGCAGGCACAGATCACGATCAGAGACAGGGCACTCAACTGGGACGCCGCCATTGCGATTGGTCGTATGTTTCCCCACATAGAAGAACTAGTAATCTACTGGGACACTTGCGATTGCGAACACAACATCGACAACTTGGTTATGCTGTTGTATCAACAGTTCAGTTCGCTGACCTCATTCGGACTGATCGTGTCGGGCAGAATGTCCAATCCTACTGCTATGGCTGAGATTTGTTTCGCAATCGATATGAACATGAACCGACTTGATCAGCTTCACCTAATGGTGCCAACAGGCTACGAAACAACGAATCAACGAAAAATGGGCACAACCATGCATATGCATTCAGAGGTCAAGTTGGACAGGGCCATTAAGTCGGTTACCAGATTTAGTATGACTGGTACAACTCCAAATTTGTTTTGTATTCTAAACAAAATTGGCTGCAACCAACTGGACACTCTGACCGTACCCGCAAATCTCATTCCAGCTCCCAACGAGTTTCTCAATTTAGGCACTGCAGAGTCAGTATCGCAATTGATGCCTAAATTTGTCTCTGTCAAACGGTTACAACTGTCGGCCGTCGCTCGACGGGAAAATGTGGAACCGTGGATTGAGTTCTTCCCCAATGTGGAGCAACTGCATCTGACACATTCATGGCTGTATGCAACGAAGATGATTCATTTGGAGTCGTTACGTAGACATGTAAATGATTTGATGAATGCGATTTGACTCGAAATGTGTTCACTGATGATGTTTCTCTCTCTCTCTCTCTCTCTCTCTCTCTCTCTCTCTCTCTCCCTCTCCCTCTCTCCCTCCCTCTCTCTCCCTCTCTCTCTCTCTCTCTCTCTCTCGCCCTCTCTCTCCCTCTCTCTCTCTCTCTCTCTCTCCCTCTCTCTCTCTCTCTCTCTCTCTCTCTCTCTCTCTCTCCCTCTCTCTCTCTCTCTCTCTCTCTCGCACAGGTTACATTTGGCTACAATTGGATTCGGCTTCTTAAGCGTTTTACAAAGTTGACCGAGTTGACTTTGCACAATTTCAAGTTGGAATTCATGTCACACACCGTCGGCAGAGATGATATCTTTGATGGACCAGTTGAACGGTTTGATCAAGTTCGCAAGCTCACCTTTGCATCGTCTGAACTGTTTTATCATTTTAAACTGGCCAAATCTGCACCTTTCCTACCTGGGCTCATGGACCATCATTTGGGACACACAATTGGCATTCGCTTTCCTGGCTTACGCGAACTGAACCTATGGTCGGGCGATGGCGATTTAAACGAAACAGAAAACCCAATCTGGAAAGAAATTGAGCAAAGCCTCAATGAGCAACTGCCGACTGTGTTGCCACTGATGGCAGGACTGCGGGTCAACGTTCAAATGCGTCACCCAGTGATGTACAGCGAATATCTCTCTTGGCCTGCTGAAGTTCGTCGAGGCCACAGAGACCAGATTACTCAATTCTATGTTAACACTATGAAAATTTGCATTCTGGTGATTGTATATGTGTTCGCGGATTATGATGCTGAGTACTTGAGTAGATTGTTGAGTGGAAACATCAACAGTGCCCAGGATGGTCAAGCTGTTGAGAGATTAAGAAAAATATACGAACAAGCAGTGAGAGCACAAGAAACACTTGACCGTATGAATGAATAGTAATGCAGTTTCAGGTAAATTGTAGTTCGTTTTATCATCATCGAAGTCATTCATCATCAATCATTCGAGTTGATTTGCTTGTAGTGGGTCATGTTTGTAGAATCTAATATTTGTTGACGTCTCATGATCAGTTGTAGTTGTCCAAGTTCATTTCGAGTCACCTAAACAGTACAACCATACCGGTAATCTCATATCTTTTTCACATTATCCACATTGTCATACATCATTTAAGCTGTTATAGTAATCTCTCAATAAAGCATATATCGTTCAAAATGTTCATTGATCTTGATAGCCAACATTGAATGCAGTCTGTGTCTGTTCCGCTTGTGTATGGTGTACTCTCGATTGTGTGTGGCCAATTATGACTAATCGAAACACATTCGTGATGTTATGCGATTGAGTTGTAGTAGCCAAACAAATGGTCCACTGAAAACGATGGCCCTAAGGAGTTCTTGGTATTACTTTGAACAATGCAAAACCAATTCTAGTTGTGATAAAAAAAATGACAAAACCTGTGTTTCATCTTTAGTTTGATTAGTCTTCATGATTGATGTCAACCTTGTGTCACAATGTCGTGTTGGGCTTGGTCGCATTGGCATATGCAATGTGCAATGTATGCCATCATCGACATAATGTCATTTGAACGTGATGCAGAGGATCCGGTGGACAACCACAACAAACAGACAAACATAAAGATCACAAGCGAGCGAGTGATTTACTTCTCTGTTCGCATCGAAACGTGACATTTACTGACAACATCAACAACTTGGGCGCAGCAGAATGTAGACTTGCAATGTTTGTGTGATGTTCAATGATGAACGACATCAAATATATAACAAAATGATAATATCACAAACATTAAAGTCTAATTTCTGAAGATAATAATACGCCCGATTGTTGTTGTTGTGGTCAGTAAATGTCACGTTTCGATGTTAACAGAAGTAAAGCACTTGGTCGTCTGTGATCTTTGTCGGTTTGTCAGTTTGTGTGTTGTCCATAGGATTCCGTGCATCACGTCCAGACAACATGATGGCGATGGTATATAATGCAATGCATTTGCCAAAGCGATGCCAAACCCAATGATACAAGATTGTCTTTCTGTGTGGAATCTATAGTTTTGGGGGTTAACAGTTTGGTGCAACGCATTATGGAGACCTGCCAACAGTTTTGTGCTCCCTAGAGAATGTCACCATAAACCTTGAGAAAGAATTCGAACATGAAAATAAACTGCAACATTTCGGGAACATTTTATTGTCTTTCTCAGTAACAGTCGTGTTCGATCTTGTGCTGGTGGTTGTCGCACTAACGGTATGGACGATCAATTTTCCGCTGTTCACCGGACGGAGTTGTGATTCGAACGATAATTCAACGTGTTCAAAGAACTGGACAAGTGATGCGTCGAGTGGTGATGGTTCGGGCACACATTGGTTGCAAGTGTCCGTGCCGAGGCAATCCAGCCGAACACTGTCCACTGGCCAAACAAAAGTTGTCGCTGTGTGTGTGTGCCAATGTGGAACAACGGAGTCAGTTCACTCGAAAGCGCTTAAGTTGGGGCGAGAGCAGATGCAAGTGGCCGATGTGCAGAGTTCTGGCCGAGTTATGCTGAGTCACCACCGCCTGTTAAGCCACGTAACCTGTTTGTTCTAAAATCTACCAATTCGAGCACAGGTAATAGAGTCAAAGAATACTATATGTTAGTCTAATGATCCCATTCTCCTGACAACCACTTTCAGATGCGTTTCCAAGTTCAAAATGCAACAAAGGTTCTAAGTTAAGAACTAAAAGAGTCAAAACCCTTCACAACTCGAAGCATCAGTGGTCCAATGGTTTGAATGATTTGAATTACCGAACGCATCACCACTTCGTCAGGTGAACAGCGATGGAGTTGGTTGTCGAGTCCGGTGGAGCCACAACCACCGACACAACGCTGCACACGAAAATAGTAGGGAAAAGGCAATAAAAGTTCCAGAAATGTTGTTTTTCTTTTCATGATGTTCGAATTCACTGCCCAAGTTTATAGTGACATTCTTTAAGGAACAAATACCCGTTGTTGGCATGTGTCTACCAAATTCTTGCTCTAACCTGTTAACTGCCAAATCAAAAAGATGCCACACAGACATGACAATCTTTGTGTGGCTGTCTGCCTGATTGACGAAACAATGTCTCAATGCAACAAAAGCCCAAAGACATTTAGATATTGCTTCAGCAATCATGAAGACATCCACAAAGTCAGCACAATCTCATTTGAACGTGATACACGGAATCTGGCGGACAAGCACAAACCGACAAACACAAAGATTCCAAGTGAGCCACTGATCTACTTCTGTTAACATCAAAACGTGACATTTACTGTCAACAACAAGCGGGTGCATTGTCATTATTATTAAAGTAGGCTTTAATGTTTGTGATGTTCAGTGATGAATGACATCAAATATATAATAAAATGATAATGAACATTACAACATATGCAAACTAAACACTAACATTTACTTGCGCTTCGATTTAGAGTTATTGACAGAAGATTGTGGTGATTTGTGGAATACCTGACCGTATGAATGAATAGTAATGTAGTTTACTATCAAGTAGATTGGAGTTAGTTTTATCATCTCGAGATCACTCATCAATCATCTATGTTGCTTTTCTTGTAGTGTGTCATGTGTGTAGAATATCATTTCTGTTAATGTCTCATGTATGGTCAGTTTTAGTTGTCCAAGCATTTCGAGTCACCTAAACAGTACAACAATACCGTTATTCTTATTTCTGTTTGATGTCTCATATATGATCAGTTGTAGTTGTCCTGTCTAGTCTGTCTAGTTGTTTCAAGTCACCTAAACTGTACCGGTAATCTCATATCTTTCTCACATTATCCACTTTGTCATATATCATTTAAGCTATTAGTAATCTCTCAATAAAGCATATATCGTTCAAAATGTTCATTGATCGTCTACATTGAAAGTATTCCCTGTGTCTTTTACTGGTGTCGGGTGTACTCTCGATTGTGTGTGGCCAATTATGACTAATCGAAACACATTCGTGATGTTATGCGATTGAGTTGTAGTAACCAAACAAATGGGCCACTGAGTTGCATCTTTAGTTTGATTAGTCTTCATGATTGATGGCAACCTTGTGTCTCAATGTGGTGTTGGGCTTGGTCGCATTGGCATATTCAGTGTGCAATATATGCCATCATCGACATAATGTCATTTGAACGTGATGCAGAGGATCCGGTAGACAACCACAACAACAAACCGACAAACACAAAGATCACAAGTGAGCGAGTGATTTACTTCTCAATTCGCATCGAAACGTGACATTTACTGACAACAACAACTTGGGCGCAGCAGAATGTAGACTTGCAATGTTTGTGTGATGTTCCATGATGAGCGTACATCGAATATATAAAATGATAACATCACACAAATATTAAAGTCTACTTTCTGATAATATTACGCCCGATTGTTGTCAGTAAATGTCACGTTTCGATGTGAACCGAAGTATATCACTTGCTCGCTTGTGATCTTTGTCGGTTTGTCGGTTTGTGCTTGTCTCTCGGATTCCGTGCATCACGTTCAGACAACATGATGGCAATAGTATATATATATTGCAGTGCACTTGCTAATGGGATGCCAAACCTAACGATACAAGATTGTCATTCTGTGTGGCATCTATACCTTTGGCGGTTAACCGTTTGGAGCCTCATTATGAAGACCTGCCAACCGCTTTGTGTTCCCTACAGAATATGACCAAAAACAAAGGGAATGAATTAGAACATGCAGAGAAGCAAAA
Source organism: Rhizoglyphus robini (assembly GCA_023373905.1). Taxonomy (NCBI): domain Eukaryota; kingdom Metazoa; phylum Arthropoda; class Arachnida; order Sarcoptiformes; family Acaridae; genus Rhizoglyphus; species Rhizoglyphus robini. The sequence goes on from JAKIJQ010000041.1 coordinate 1,456,487, forward strand.
CATTTCTGGCACGTTCATTGCATCTTCCAACTTAATTCGTCTTCAGCGCTGAGTAGGTGATTGTGGGCACCACAGGACTCGACAATCAGCCACACCACTGTGCATCGGACGTAGTGGTGATTCGAACGTTAATTCAACACGTACAAACAATTGGACCACTCAAAGGACGAGTGGTGATGGTCCGAGAACAGTGCCCGAGCAGAGACAAGCCAGCCGAACACTGTCCACTGGCCAAACAAATGTCCAACGCCAAAAGTTATCGCTGTGCGTGTGTGCCAATGTTCAACAGAAAAGACATTGCGCTCTGCACCGCTCCAGTTGGGACTCAAAGTTCTGGGACAAGAGCAGATGTGAGTGCCGATGTCCATTGTTCTGGCCGAGTTATCACTTCACACACGAGTCACCACCGTCTGTTTGTTCGAAAATCTTTGAATTTGATCATCAAAGGTGAAGGTAATACAATCAACGAATACTATGTTTGTCTTATGATCCTACTTATGCATTCTCTTAACAACCACTTTCAGATGCGCTCCCAAGTTCAAATTCCTCAAAAAGATTAAAACTACAAGAGTCAAGAACCTTCACAACACGACGTTTGAGTTGTCCAATGGTTTTAATGAGCCGATGAATTACCGATCGCATCACAACCCAGACCGGTCAACAGATGATAAAGTTGCTTTTCGATTCCGGTGGAGCCACAACCACCGACACAACGTTGCACGCGAAAATAGTTGGAAAAAGTGCAATGTAAGGTGCAAACATTTGTTCTTCTTTTCATGCTAGAATTCACTGTTTAAGTTGAAGGTGACATTCTTTAGGTAATAAATAGCCACTGTTGGCATGTATCGGGCAAATTCTTGTTCTAACCTGTTAACAGCCAAATTAAAAAGATGCCACACAGACATGACAATCTTTGTGTGGTTGTCTACCTGATTGACGAAACAATGCCTAAATGCAACAAAACCCAAAGACATTGAGACATTGTTTCATCAATAAGGTAGACAGCCACAGAGTCTGCCAAGACTCAACACACAATGTCATTTGATGCGTGATGCACAGAATCAGGTGGACAGCCACAAACCGACAAACACAAAGATCACAAGCGAGAAAGTGATCTACTTCTGTTAACATTGAAATGTGACATTTACTGACAACAACAAGCGGGCGTAATGTTATTATTTAAATAGACTTTAATGTTTGTTTGATGCTCATTGATGGATGACATCAAATATATAATAAAATGATAATGAACAAGACATATAACAACATTAACACCAACATCTACTTGCGCTTCGATTTGGTGCAAGTGACAGTGAGTTTTGGTTATTTGTGGAATACCTGGCCCAGGTCCACGCTGGACACATTCATCAGATTGAACACGTGCACTGGATTGTGCGCATGGACCAGTGAGTGACACAGGTCGGGCATCAGACAGAGATCCTTCACCTTCTTGGCCAGTGCCCGATTGTCGGCAATGTTCTCCATTCGGCCAGTCGGGTCCGAGTAGTGGGTCACAATGGCATAGGCCAGGTAGTGCACATATGGATCGGAGTGCACCTGATGGTGAAAGATCAGTGAGGCATTGGCCTCTCGGGTGGCCTGCAAGTCGGGACACAAGTAGCACAGTTCGGACAGTCGGCCCATTCCAAGATACTGTTCCGAGTCTTCGGTGTCAAACAGGGTTCAACTGCTTACAACTACTCACTTTAGCCAACCAACGAGTCAATTTCCCCTCGATTGAGGCAAACCAATGCAAATGGTCAATTCTGACGATAGACTTGTCATCATTGGTGCACTGCCACGCACCGTAATCAGTCCGTCCCTTCTTACAACTCAAAGAATCTAAGACTGATCAAACAACACAGAGAAGACGGTAAATATGATATAATGTTTTAATAGAGATAGATAGATAGAGAGAGAGAGAGAGAGAGAGAGAGAGAGAGAGAGAGAGAGAGAGAGAGAGAGAGAGAGAGAGGGCGAGAGAGAGAGCGAGAGAGAGAGGGCGAGAGAGTGGGCGAGAGAGAGAGAGAGAGAGAGAGGGAGAGAGAGAGAGAGAGAGAGAGAAGAGAGAGAGAGAGAGAGAGAGAGAGAGAGAGAGAGAGAGAGAGAGAGAGAGAGAGAGAGAGAGAGAGAGAGAGGAGACGAGTGCGCGATCAGAGCACGCTGCGGTGGTGCTGTTGTTGCTGTTGTATGTGTGAGCCGAGCACACCAAGCAGCGAGGCATCCATTAATGTTCGCTCGCCCTTTGGTGCTCTCTCTGAAGGCGTGGTCCCAACTTTGTCCGGAACGCAACGACAAAATCGGGCTCGCTCAATCCGAGGCGCTACTTAGTTTTTATATGGACAGGTGGAGCGCATAAGCAGTGAGCGGACGGACAGAGGGACGCGGTTGTGCTCTTGGTGTGGCTGTGTGTTCCAATGTGCACTGTGCACCCAGTGATTCCAACTAAACACCATCATCGTATGTGTCCTCTGTTCATATTCGTTTCGATGGACTCTGCCTGACGAGGCCCAATCGATTCACTCCCGCTATATATTAAAGTGAGGCACAATCATAGGCGAAATGGCCTGGTGATATTTTTAGATTCTAAGGTGCGTAGTAAGCGAGGCCGTTCATGTACGTTTCTACTGACAGCACCGATTGACTGAGCACCCAAACTCTTTGTTCAGTTGGACTCAGTCTCTCGTCTCCGAAATGTTCACTCGAACGTTCGTTATTTCCAATTGAAATCGACCGAAGTACACGTCACCACTTTCAAGCCTATCCACACTGAACAAGTTCGGTCAAGTGCCAAGTGCTCTGTACTCGCCTTCGATAAGCCAAGAGCTTGCTTACTTTCATCTTTTGTGTGCGTGTTTCGTGCTGTATGTTTGAGATTGCGTTACGGCGATTGCATAACATCGATTGAAGTGAACTAGTGTGCGACTCCTTCTCCTCTCATCTCTTTGCCTATGCATCCCAAATGCTCTCAAACACAACAACCTCTGACCTATCTCACTCATCTAGATCACTCAAACCACTGATCTACGCTGAACACAGTCAATTAGTGCCACAACAACAAACCATTTTCCATCGTAAACTCATCGTAACTGTCTCACTCTGTGCACTGTGACGCACCATATGTTTGAACGAATTGAGTGGATCCAACGAACTTTTCGACCCGATTTCGCAATCTGGATCTTAGTTTTGCCGCTAATGTAAGTGCATTCCAGCGGGAACATGTTTTGATCGTTAAATATCTTCTCTCCCAGCAGTAACTCACTTTACGAGTAACAAAACTTGAGCACTGCACCGAGTTGAGCCTCTCGTCACAGGATCACTCAACACTCGATCAAGATCTAACATGGAGCAAGTAGGGCAGTACAGTTTTGAGCATGAGGGCCAAATGTATTACATTGCTTTTGAACTGCACAGCATAGTTGAGCCCACCGCTTGCTCAACGCCCGATCAAGCTAACATGGAACAAAATCTAGAGCAGCCGAATGTGGAGTCACCACATGATTACTTTCCTATTAATGCCCTACCATCGGAGATATTTTGCATTATCATGCACTTGCTGCAACTGTGGGAGCAGATCTCACTGAGACGTGTTTGTCACCACTGGAAGGTTGAAATTGAAAGAAAGTTCGTAAAAATAGGGAGTTTGAAGCTCAATGTAACTAGTGAGCACAAATTGAAACTCAATCCACATTCCTGGCAACCAAAGGAATGCCTTCGTCGTATGCAGTTTGAGTTTGTCTACAAGGAGCCCGAGCTTGTTCCTTCCAAGCGAGCACAGATCACGATCGGCGAGGAGGCATTCAACTCGGACGCCGTCAAGGCGATTGGTCGAATGTTCGCGCATATAGAAACACTCGTGATCTACTGGGACACTGAGGACAGCGAGCAGAACATCGACAACTTGGTTGTGCTGTTGAGTGGTCAAGAGTTCAGTTCGCTGACCTCTTTCGGACTGATCGTCTCAGGCGAGATGACCAACGGTGAATCCATGCCCAAGATTTGTTCCACAATCGAAACTCATTTCAAACAGCTGAAGCAACTTCACCTAATGGTTCCAGTTTGCTGCAAAGCCACGCATCCACAATTTGGCACAATTCCCAGTATACATAGAAGTCTTCCTCTAGACAACTCCCTTAAGTCGGTTACCTGCTTTAGTCTGTCAATTACGCTCCCAGATATGCCCGACATTCTGGCCAAGTTTGAGAGCGGCCAACTGGACACTCTCGCCATTCATCCAGTTGCTATGAGACTTATCTATACGACTCGCAGGAAGTCCGAATTTAAGATTCGATTGGCTTCTGTCAGACGATTACAACTGTTGAGCATCGAAGAACGGGAAGATGTAGAAGGGTGGTTACAGTTTTGTCCCAATGTGGAACAACTGCACCTCACCCACTCATCTACAGGCATACGGGAGTTGGATTATCTGCCTTGGAGTGTAGGCATTTCATCAATTTGCCTTTCGAAATGTGTGTTCTCTAATGGTTTTGTTTGTTTGTCTTCAAACAGGTCAAATTTGGCTTTCATTGGATTGGTACTCTTAAGCGTTTTACAAAGTTAACCGAGTTGAGTTTGTACAATTTCAAGTTGGAATTCCTGTCTCCGGCAGCCGCCAGAGAGTTGGATTACTTTAACGGGCCAGTTGAACGGTTTGATCAGCTGCGCAAGCTCACCGTTGCATCGCCTGATCTGTTTTACAATTTTCAAATGGCCAAATGTGCACCTTTTCTTCCTGGGCTCAAGGCTCATCATTTGGGCAACACAATTGGCATTCGTTTTCCTGGTTTACGCGAACTGGACCTATGGTCGGGCGATAGCTACTTGAACAAAACAGCCGACATCTCCTGGAAGGCTGTAGAGAGCACCATCAATCGCGAACTGCCGACAATTTTGCCACAGATGCCAGGACTACGAGTCAACATTCAACTGCGTCACCCAGTGATGTACAACATATATCTCTCTTTGCACGGTCAACATCGTCGAGAAAGGATAGATAACATTGACAAATTGCATACTGACGATATGAATCTTTGCAATCAGTTGATTCGGCACATGTCCGAACGGGAGTACGATGCTGACTACGTGACTAGTCTGTTGAACGGAAACATCAACACTAAACAGGATGTTGAAATTGTTCTCATATTGGCACAGGAATATCTATATTTATCGAATCCCATCTTAGATGAGGAGGATGCCGATGAGGAGGAGGAGGAGGAAGAATGGGAAGATGAGGAGGAGGACGACAATGAGGTGGAGGAGGAAGAATCGGAAGATGATGTCGAGGAAGAAGAGGTAGAGGAGGACAACGACCAGGCCGCGGAATAGAATGTAGAGGAAATGGAAGAAGAAAACCAGGAAAGTGAGGCGGATGAAGACGATGACGACGTCAACCACAAGGAAAAAGTGGAAGAGGAATTGAAAGAGGAGGTGGAAGAAGCAGAGGAGTTACACCGCTCAACTGATCATTCATTTCCTTCAATTGATTTATTTGATGAACCCACATTACCAATTACCATAAACCAATTTTGAATACATTCAATACTCCAAATTATGATTATTTACTAAGAATTAGTATTTGAGTAGATAGAGAAACTGAAATAGTTGTAGAATGTGAAGTGAAATGGACAACAATCCTAGTGATTCGTGTTCATTAATGCGAACACTGATGAATACAATTACACTTGGCTAATTATGATTTATTAAATACAATTTGTTCAATGTGTGCATTCAAATGTGTTAAAATTATTTTATTTTGATTCAATAAAATGCTTTCTTTTGGGTATGAATGTATATGTCTTGTTCACTGTCTTTTGGTTGTTGTTCTTTTTGTCGCGAATAAGCCACAACAAGTCATGGATGCACAAAACATAAATGTCAACCATGTGACTCAATAGCCATTGGGCTTGGTTGCATTGGCATATGCAATGTTCAATATAAATATCATCGATATAATGTAACTAGAAAGTGATGCAGAGAATCCGGTGGACATCTGCAACAAAGCGACAAACACAAAGATCACAAGTGAGCAAGTGATTTACTCTTCTGTTCACATCAAAACGTGACATTTACTGACAACAACAACTTGGGCGCTGCAGAATGTAGACTTGTAATGTTTGTTTGATGTTCAATGATGAGAGACATCAAATATATTACAAAATGACTATGAACATGACAAAATTATATATACAAACTAAACAGTAACATCTATTTGTTTTTCGATTTGCCACAGACCAGGAGAAATGTGACATTGACTCTCTTTCCGCCACCGTTCCAGGACATGGCACTGTTCTCGGTGTATTTGATATCATTCATCACTGAACATCGCCCAAACATTAAAGTCTACTTTCTGATAACAATACGCCCGATTGTTGTTGTCAGTAAATGTCACGTTTCGTCATGTGAACCGAAGTATATCACTTGCTCACTTGTGATCTTTGTCGGTTTGCCGGTTTGTGCTTGTCCACCGGATTCCGTGCATCACGTTCAGACAACATGATGGCGATGGTATATAATGCAATGCATTGGCCAGTGCGATGACAAACCCAACAACACTGAGACAAGATTGCCATTCTGTGTGGAATCAATAGTTTTGGCGGTTAACAGTTTGGAGCAACGCATTATGGAGACCTGCCAACCGTTTTGTGCTCCCTAGAGAATGTCACCATAAACCTGGAGAAAGAATTCAAACATGAAAATAAACTGCAACATTTCGGGAACATTTTATTGTCTTTCTCAGTAACAGTCGTGTCCAACCTTGCGTTGGGGATTGTCGCACTAACGGTATGGACGATCAATTTTCCGCTGTTCACCGGACGGTATGGTGATTCGAACTATAATTCAACGTGTTCAAACACTTGGACAAGTGATGCGTCGAGTGGTGATGGTTCGGGCACACATTGGTTGCAAGTGTCCGTGCCGAGGCAATCCAGCCGAACACTGTCCACTGGCCAAACAAAAGTTGTCGCTGTGTGTGTGTGCCAATGTGGAACAACGGAGTCAGTTCACTCGAAAGCGCTTAAGTTGGGGCGAGAGCAGATGCAAGTGGCCGATGTGCAGAGTTCTGGCCGAGTTATGCTGAGTCACCAACGCCTGTTAAGCCACGTTAACTGTTTGTTCTAAAATCTACCAATTCGATCATCAACAGCACAGGTAATACAGTCAAAGCATACTATATGTTAGTCTTATGATCCCATTCTCTTGACAACCTCTTTTCAGATGCGTTTCCAAGTTCAAAATGCAACAAAGGTTCTAAGATAAGAACTAAAGGTGTCAAAAACCTTCACAACTCGACGCATCAATGGTCCAATGGTTTGAATGATTTGAATTACCGAACGCATCACCACTTCGCCAGTTGAACAGCGATGGAGTTGGTTGTCGAGTCCGGTGGAGCATCAACCACCAACACAACGCATCAAACGAAAATAATTGGGGAAAAGCAATAAAGGTTCCAGAAATGTTGTTTTTCTTTTCATGATGTTTGAATTCACTTTAAGTTTATAGTGACATTCTTTAAGGAACAAATACCCGTTGTTGGCATGTGTCTACCAAATTCTTGCTCTAACCTGTTAACCGCCAAATTAAAAAGATTTCACACAGACATGACAATCTTTGTGTACCTGTCTGCCTGATTGACGAAACAATGTCTTAATGATACAAAACCCAAAGACATTGAGATATTGTTTCATCAATAAGGTAAACAGACACAGAGTCTGCCAAGTCAACACACAATGTCATTTGATGCGTGATGCACAGAATCAGGTGGACAGCCACAAACCGACAAACACAAAGATCACAAGCGAACAAGTGATCTACTTCTGTTAACATTGAAACGTGACATTTACTGACAACTACAAGCGGGCGTAATGTTATTATTTGAATAGACTTTAATGTTTGTGTGATGTTCAGTGATGGATGACATCAAATATATAATTAAATGATAATGAACAAGACATATAACAAATTAACACTAACATCTACTTGCACTTCGATTTGGTGTAAGTGACAGTGACTTTTGGTGATTTGTGGAATACCTGGCCCAGGTCCACACTGGACACATTCATCAGATTGAACACGTGCACTGGATTGTGCGCACGGACCAGTGAGTGACACAGGTCGGGCATCAGGTTGAGATCCTTTACCTTCTTGACCAGTGCCCGATTGTGGGCAATGTTCTCCATTCGGCCAGCCGGATCTGAGTAGTGGGTCACAATGTCATAGGCCAGGTAGTGCAAATATGGATCGCAGTGCTCGTGCACTAGATGGTGAAAGATCAGTGAGGCATTGGCCGCTCGGGTTGCCTGCAAGTCGGGATTGTAGCTCAGTTCGGACAGTCGGCCCATTCCAAGATACACTGTACAACAGTCTGACAGTTAGGAGGTTGCCAAGAAGTATACAAGAATGAAGTACTGAACACACCAAGCAGCGAGGCAGCAATTAATGTTCGCTCGTTGAGCGAACCTCGGTGCGCATTTCTCTCTGAAGGCGTGGTCCCAACTTTGTCCGGAACGCAACTACAAAATCAGGCTCGCAATCCGAGGCGCTACTTAGTTTTCCTATGGACAGGTGGAGCGCGTAAGCAGTGAGCAGACGGTCAGAGGGACGCGGTGTGCTCTCGGCGTGGCTGTGTGCTGTGTGTTGTGTTGTGTGCTGTGTGTTCCAATGTGCACTGTGCGCCCAGTGATGCTAACTAAACACAACCATCGTAAGTGTCCGCTGTCCATATTCGTTTCGATGGACTCTGCCTGACGAAGCCCGATCAATCGATTCACTCCCGCTATATATTAAAGTGAGGCACAATCATAGGCGAAATGGCCTGGTGATATTTTTAGATTCTTAGGTGCGTAGTAAGCGAGGCCGTACATGTACGTTCCTACTGACAGCACCGACTGACTGAGCACACAAACTCGCTGTTCAGTTAGACTCAGTCTCTCGTCTCCGAAACGTTCACTCGAACGTTCGTTATTTCCAATTGAAATCGATCGAAGTACACGTCACCACTTTCAAGCCTATCCTCACTGAACAAGTTCGGTCCAGTGCCAAGTGCTCAGTACTCGCCTTCGATAAGCCAAGAGCTTGCTAACTTTCTTCTTTTGTGTGTGTGTTCGTGCAGTATGTTTGAGACTGCGCTCCGGCGACTGCATAACATCGATTGAAGTGGACTACTGTGCGACTCCTTCATCTCTCATCTCTCTGTCTGTGCATTCCAAATGCTCTCAAAACCCAACAACCTCTGATCTATCTCACAGTCTAGATCACTCAAGCCACTGATCCACACTGAGCACCGTCAATTAGTGCCACAACAACAAACCATTTTCCATCGTAAACTCATCGTAACTGTCTCCCTCTGTGCACTGTGACGCACCATATGTTTGCACGAATTGAGTGGATCCAACGAACTTTTCGACCCGATTTCGCAATCTGGATCTTAGATACGCCGCCAATGTAAGTGCCTTCAAGCGGGAATATGTTTTGATGGTTATATATCTTTTCTCCAAACAGTAACTCACTTCACGAGTAACAAGACTTGCACTGCCCCGAGTTGAGCCCGTCACTGGCTCAACACTCGATCCTGCTAACATGAAACAACATCTAGAGCAGCCGAATGTGGAGTTACCACATGATTACTTTCCTATTAATGCCCTACCATCGGAGATATTTTGCATTATCATGCAATTGCTGCAGCTGTGGGAGCAGATCTCACTGAGACGTGTTTGTCACCACTGGAAGGTTGAAATTGAAACAAAGTTCCAAGAAGTACAAATATGGAGTTTGAAGCTCAATGTAACGAAGGCTGGTGAGCACGAATTGAAACTCAATCCACATTCATGGCAACCAAAGGAATGCCTTCGTCGTATGCAGTTTGAGTTTGTCTACAAGGAGCCTTCGATCCTTCCTTCCAAGCGAGCACAGATCACGATTAGCGAGAAGGCATTCAACTCGGACGCCGTCAAGGCGATTGGTCGTATGTTCGCGCATATACAAACACTCGTAATCTACTGGGACACTGAGGACAGCGAAGAGAACATCGACAACTTGGTTGTGCTGTTGAGTCAAGAGTTCAGTTCGCTGACCTCTTTCGGACTGATCGTCTCAGGCGAGATGACCAACCGTGAAGCCCTGCCAGAGATTTGTTCCACAATCGAAGCTCACTTCAAACAGCTGAATCAACTTCACCTAATGGTGCCAGGTTGCTATAAAGTCACGCATCCAAAATTTGGCACAATTCCCGGTATGCATAGAAGTCTTCCTCTGGACAAGGCCCTCAAGTCGGTTACCTGCTTTAGTCTGTCATCTATGGTCCCAGATATGCCCGACATTCTGGCCAAGTTTGAGAGCGGCCAACTGGACACTCTCGCCATTCATCCAGTTCCTATGAGACTTATCGATTCCACTCGCCACAAGTCCGAATTGATGAATCGATTGGCTTCTGTCAGACGATTACAACTGTTGACCATCGAAGATATAGAAGAGTGGTTAGAGTTTTGTCCCAATGTGGAACAACTGCACCTCACCCACTCATATCCAGGCAAACCGTGGTTGGATTCTTTTGTTGGATCTGGTTGGAGTGTAGGCATTTGATCAATTTTCTTTTTGAAATGTGTGTTCTCTAATGGGTTTTTGTTTGTTTGCCCCCTCTTACAGGTCAAATTTGGCTTTCATTGGATTCGTACTCTTAAACGTTTTACAAATTTGACCGAGCTGACTTTGTACAATTTCAAGTTGGAATTCATGTCACAGGCTGCCGCCAGAGAGGTGGAGTACTTTGATGGGCCAGTTGAACGGTTTGATCAGTTGCGCAAGCTCACCGTTGCATCGGCTGATCTGTTTTACAATTTTCAAATGGACAAATGTGCACCTTTTCTTCCTGGGCTCAAGGTCCATCATTTGGGCAACACCATTGGCATCCGCTTTCCTGGCTTACGCGAACTGAACTTATGGTCGGGCGATAGCTACTTGAACAAAACAGCCGACAGCTCCTGGCAGGTTGTAGAGCGCAACATCAATCGCGAACTGCCGACAATTTTGCCACAGATGCCCGAACTTCGAGTCAACGTTCAATTGCGTCACCCAGTGATGTACAACCTATATCTCTCTCTGCACGCTCAACATCGTCAAGAAAGGATAGACAACATTGCCAAATTGCATACTGACGATATGAATCTTTGCAATCAGTTGATTCGGCACATGTCCGAACAGGAGTACGATGCTGACTACGTGACTAGTCTGTTGAACGGAAACATCAACACTAAAGAGGATGCTGAAACTGTTCTCATATTGACACAGGAATATCGACAATTGATTCGAAGCTAGATACAGTTGTCCGTAGATGAATAGATGAATTGTTATGCATTGCTTGTCATCAAGTAGATTGTAGTCTGTGTGTGTAGAATCTCATTTCTGTTGATGTCACATGTATATGATCAGTTTGAGTTGTCAAAGCATTTCGAGTCTCTCTCTCTCTCTCTCTCTCTCTCTCTCTCTCTCTCTCTCTCTCTCTCTCTCTCTCTCTCTCTCTCTCTCTCTCTCTCTCTCTCTCTCTCTCTCTCTCTCTCTCTCTCTCACTCTCTCTCTCCCTCTCTCCCACTCTCACTCCCTCCCACTCTCTCTCTCTCTCTCTCTCTCCCTCCCACTCCCCACTCCCACTCTCTCTCTCTCGCCCTCTCGCCCTCTCTCCCTCTCTCTCTCTCTCTCTCCTCTCCCTCTCTCTCTCTCTCTCTCTCTCTCTCTCTCTCTCTCTCTCTCTCTCTCTCTCTCTCTCTCTCTCTCTCTCTCTCTCTCATATCGTATATATTCTATTATCTATCTCTCAATAAAGCATTTCAATATTGTACATTTCTTGGCTTACATTGATTGTAGTCTCTGTGTCAATCGTTGTTTGGTGTTGGGTACTCAATTCGCTCATTTTGCCACCTAATGGCTAAGTGGACAGTGTAAATGAAGCAAACAAGAGTGCTGAGCGCAAGTACATCTACATTTCGAATCATATTAAGGCTCTGGTGTCACGATGTGGCCATTGGCCCAGAGAAGGTTAGAGTGCACCAGTACCCACAACGAGCCAATGGACTCGATGTCTGACGAGGCCCGGTCAATGAATTCGCTAAGGTATATTAAGGTGTGGCAATAAGATTGAAAGCGAATTTGGCCTGGTGCTATTTTTAGATTGTGACTGCCTTAGCGAGGAGCCTCTGTGAGGACTATCTCAGTCTTAGCTCTCCATACACTCGTTGTGTCCGTTCATGTGTACGTGTATCTTACTACTTCTACTACTGGCAGCACACAAACCGCAGGTTCAGTTGGACTCACTAGCCAGTCAGTCTCTCGTCTCCCAAAGCGTTCACTCGGAGTTCGTCATTTCCATCGACCGAATCTCAAAGGTCAAGTCACCATCACAAGCCTATCCACACTGAACGTGTTCGGTCAGTCGAATGCTGTACTCTTGTTCGATAAGCCAAGAACTTGTTTACTTTCTTTTTTTGTGCTTTGTGCTGTATGTTTGCGTACTGCGTCACTGCGACTTAACCTCGATCGAAGCGAACTAGTGTGCGACTCTCACTTGTGCACTCGCACTCTCGTATCTATCTTCGTGGCAATTGTACACATCGTCCTCTCGCCTTTACGGCTTTCTATTGCGAATCAAATTGCGAATACATTTAGCAATCGTTCGCACGTTCACAATGAACCCAACAAAGAAGCGAAAAACCTTGCAACCGGAGCAAAAAGAAGTTGCCGATCCGGTTGTACAAAATCGAACTACCGAACTGATGAACTGTGAGAATAATGCTCTTGAACTGATCGCAAAACACCTCAAAACGAACAACCCAGACGAGTTTTATGCCAACCGCACACTCAGTACTCGTTGGTATCAAGCGTTTCATCGTGTTGCTGAAACAGATAAAGTCACAACACTTTGTCTCATGCCCGACTCCACCAAGCCGACCAGTGAAGAGTTGAAAAGTCGTTTTATTCGAGACATCGACATTGATAGCGCCGTCAATATAAGACACAACATCGAAGCACCGGCTAGGCCTGATCCAGAGGATATAAATGATTTCTATCCAAATGTGACACAGCTCTTTATTAGTGATACATACTTGTCGTCATGTTTGTGCAAAAACTTGACCCATTTGTCGCTGTTCCAAGACCACTCGGTTCAGAGAAGCTCGTTGGAGTACTGTCTTGGTATCAATGAGATCACTTCTCTCCGTGGGCTCGATTTGAATGGTAATTTCTTTATTGAAGCCTACGGTCTCAAGCCTACACTGGCACGGCTTGAGCATTTGTCAGTCAATTTCGCTATTGACTCCTTTCGTGAATTAGTCACTGGAAAATATCCATATCCATCCTTTCCATTCTTTGCAATCTTGAACAGATGTTTGCCAAAATGTACACGCTTTTGGTTTGTTCAACATGTCGAGCCTTGTAGTTTGCATTACTGGGAAAAGTTGGATCCAGAGTGGATTCCGAAACTTACCCATTTTGGTATAAATATCTTCCCAAATGAAAAATTCAAGTCA
>JAKIJQ010000041.1:1475000-1492500 GCA_023373905.1 Rhizoglyphus robini
TGACATTGACTCTCTTTCCGCCACTGTTCCAGGGCATGGCACTGTTCTTTGCGTATTTGATGTCACTCATCACTGAACATCACACAAACATTAAAGTCTACTTTCTGATAACAATACGCCCGATTGTTGTTGTGTTCAGTAAATGTCACGTTTAGATGTGAACTGAAGTTTATCACTCGCTCGCTTGTGATCTTTGTCGGTTTGTCGGTTTGTGCTTGTACACCGGACTCCGTGCATCACGTTCAGACAACATGAATGTGATGGTATATATAATGCAATGCACCTGCTAATGCGATGCCAAACCCAACAAGACAAAATTGTCATTCTGTGTGGAATCTACAGTTTTTGGCGGTTAACAGTTTGAAGCAACATTATGGAGACCTGCCGACCGCTTCGTGTTCCCTAAAGAATGTCACCACCAACCTAGAGAGTGAATTCGAACGTGAAAATAACAACTACATTTTGGGTACATTCATTGCCTTTCCTTTCGTTGTATCGACGGCTGTGGCTTTCACCGTTTTCGACAATCAACTACATTACTGTTTGCCTGACGGAGTGGTGGTTCGAACGATAATTCAACACGTACAAACAATTGGACAAGTGATGGGTCGATTGACGAAGGACCGGGAACACACCAGTTGCAAGTGTCCGTGAAGAGACGCTCCAGCCGAACACTGTCCACTGGACAAACAAAAGTTCAACGCCGAAAGTAATCATCAACAGCACAGGTAATACAGTCAACGAATTCTATAGTATTCTACTTTTCTCCTTATGATCTTACTTACGCATTCTCTTGACAACCTCTTTCAGGCACGTTCCAAAGTTCAAAAGCCACATAAAGTTCTAAGTTTCGAACTAAAGGAGTCAAGAAACGAGTATGAATTTGATGTTCACCAAGATGGCTATCATCCATGACTTCTTGTGGCTTATTCGCGACACAAGACTGCTGTTCAACATTGGTACAAACACAGCACAACTTTCGGGAATGAACTTTTGGTCTGACCAGTGGCAAGAGTATGTGTGGATGGTCTTTTCGCAGAGGGTTTCAACCAATGTGTTCACGCACCTTCACAACTCGAAGCTTCAGTGGACCAATTGTTTGAACGGTTTGAATTTCCGATCGCATCACCACTCTTTCCGGTGAATTGTGATGGAGTTGATTGTCGATTCCGGTCGAGCCACAGCCACCCACTCAACGCTGCACAGTAACATAGTTGACAAAAGCAATGAATGTGCCCGATATGTTGCATGTCTTTTCATGATGTTCAAATTCATTCTCCAGGTCGATGGTGACGTTTTGAAGAAACACATAGCCGTTTGCAGGTCTCCATAATGTAGCTCAAACCTGTTAACCTCCAAACTGTTAAGATGCCACACAGACATGACAATTGTTGTATTTGTTTATCAGCTTGATGAATCAACGTCTCAATGTGACAAAGCCCAATGATATTGAGACATGGCTTCATCAAGCCGATAAACAGGCACAACGATTGACATCGACTTCACTTTACATTACATACTATGTATTCCATGTGGGCATTCAAATCTGTTTATTGTTTTATTTTGATTCAATAAAATGCTTTCTTTTGAATGTGTGAATGTACATGTCACTTGTTCACTGTCCTGTGGTTGTTGTTCTTGTGTCGCGAATAAGCCACAACAAGTCTCGGGCTAAATGCCAACCTTGTGTCTCAATGACCGTTGGGCTTGGTCGCATTGGCATTTACAATGTGCAATATATGCCATCATCGATATAATTTAATCTGAACGAGATGCAGAGAATCAATTGGACCGCAACAAACCGACAAATACAAAGGCTCTATACAAGTGAGAAAGTGATTTCGGTTAGCATCGTGAACGTGACATTTACTGACAACAACAACTTGGGCGAAGCAGAATGTAGACTTGTAATGTTCAATGATGAGCGACATCAAATATATAAAATGATATATATATATAATGAACATTGACAACATATGCAAACTTAACACTAACATCTATTTGCGCTTCGATTTGCCACAGATCAGAAAGCATGTGACATTGAGGTTTGAAATCGGCCTCTCTTTCCGCCACTGTTCCAGGGCACGTCCCTGTACTTGTTGTATTTGATATCATTCATCACTGAACATTACACAAACATCAAAGTCTTCTTTCTGATAACAATATGCCCAATTGTTGTTGTTGTCAGTAAATGTCACGTTTAGATGTGAACCAAAGTATATCACTTGCTCACTTGTGATCTTCGTGAAAACTTGATCTTGATGATATTTTACTATCTTGATGAACTTGATGAAAAATCTTGATGAAAACACTCCTCCTCGAAAGCGTACAAGGCGTGAAGTGATTTATAGAACAATTAGACATTTTACTTCAGAAGAAGAAGCCATCAAAAGTGTGACAAGTGAAAAACTCTGGAAGTTTAAATGTGACTCTAAATCTTGGGATGGAAAACGTCGATTTTATTTATGTAAATTCTCATCTATGTGTGCTGCCCGATTGTGTACATTTGCCCCAAGTGACTCTACTGATGCATTCGTGCAATCCAGTGGACAGGAACATGACCACGAACCTCGAACACTTCAAGGAATTCCTCAAGAAACCAAAGATATGATTGTCAAAGTTTGGAAAAATGTTTCTAAGAAGCCAAATTCAATTTTGCATCATCTACGTGAACGAAACATATCTTGTCCTACAAAAGCACAATTAAATCGCTTTCTCCTGACGGTTCGACGTAACGAAGGTAAACCTATCATCTCTCTTGGTGACCTTGAAACATACGTCCAGCAATCTATGGTTTACAACTCTACAGCTGATCTAGATGAAGTATTTATTTTGAATTTCAACATCGATTATGTTGCAAAACGATTTGGAATTTTTTGGGCTACAAATCGATTGTTAAGTTATCTTACGTGTTCCGATTCAATTAACATAGACGCCACTTACAAACTTACTTATCTTGGCTTTCCAGTACTGATAATCGGAACTACAGATCGATTAAAACAATTTCACCCCTTTGGCTTGGCATTGGTTTCTCACGAGGACACTCATGCTTTTTCATTTGTATTTTCTTCACTTTTGAAGGCAAATTCTTCGTATAAACCGAATGTATTGATTGCCGATGCGGCTCAGTCTATCACAAACGCTTTCACCAACACATTTGGAGAAGATTATACTCGAATATTCTGTTGGTTTCATGCGAAGAAGAACCTAAATCTGAAGCTTAAATTGATTTCCAAGGACAAACGTGATAAGATAAATAAAGATTTGTTTTATCTCCAAGTTTCAGTTTCTCAGGAAGAATTTCTAATTGCATCTAAGTGTTTTGTATCAAAATGGTCAAAAGACAATGAAACACAACCGTTTGTTGCATACTTCAAATCAGAGTATCTCGATCAACGATCCAACTGGTACGAAGGTGCTGCTTTGTCTCATCCCTCAAATAATAACGCACTTGAAGCAACAAACAGAGTTGTCAAGTCTGAATATACATTTCGAGAACGTTTACCATTAAAGGAATTTGTAGAAACTGCTGAACTTATCGCATCCAAATGGTCAATTGAACGAAATCCATTTGATCCATCTGCAAAAGTATGTCCAAATGTGATGATTTATTTTGTTTTAATTTTCATTTTTCATATTTTGCTAGATATTTGCAACTACTCCGGATTTGTCAACCAAACTGCAATCAGAAGCATATTCAATTGCAAAATCAGAGCATATACAAATCAAGCAGAGAACAATTGGTGGTGAAAAGTTCTTCTTTTTTCCTTCACATGAAAGTAATCGCAAACCATTAACTGAAATTGAAATTAATCATTATCTCAAGAAACCTAATTTTAGAAGCTTTGATTCTTTTATAACTTCTAAATTGCGAATGTGGATGGTTAAATATAATCAACTTTCATGGTTATCCAGCACCTGCTCATGTCCACCATTCACAAAGAATTATGTCTGCAAACACCTAATGGCAATCGCAATTATCGAAAAGGATTTTACTGTTAAGCCTGAAGCCAAATCATCATCACCAATTCTACACAAGAATCGTTCAAGAGGTAGACCAAAGAAGACAACTCGTGCTTTAATTAGGGACTGAATTTTTAATTATAATTTGACTTTTATGTTTTTAATTTGGATTTTGTATTGTCAGTATGTATGATTGACTTTATTTTGTATACGGAAATTAAATTAATTGATAAATGAACAATTACACTATTGCAAAAAACGACATTTATTATTGCAATTATAAATATTTTACTATTGCAAATTTCAATATTCACTATTGTAACTTAAATCTGAGACTATTGCAAAAGTCGATATTGCAATTTTTGAATTTTTACTATTGCAAATATCGACATTTTAATTGCAAAAATAAATTTATTGCCAATGTTCTGGGAGGAGAGCAGATGCGAGTGGCGATGTCCACAGTTCTGGTCGAGTTATGCTGCTCACTTCACACACGAGTCACCACAGCCAGTTTATTCGAAAATTCACGATTTCGATCATCAACGGTGCAGGTAATACACAATCAACGAATACTTATGATCCTACTCACGCATTCTCTTGACAACCTCTTTCAGGCCCGTTCCAAAGTTCCAAAGCCACTTAAAGTTCTAAGTTTAGAACTACAGGAGTCAAGAAACTAGTATGAATTTGATGTTCACCAGGATGGGTAGTTGATCCATGACTTCTTGTGGCTTATTCGCGACACAGTACTGCTGTTCAACATTGGTACAAACACAGCACAACTTTCGGGAATGAACTTTTGGTCTGACCAATGGACATTGTTTCGTTCGATTGTCTTTCCGAAGACACATGCATCCGAACTGTTCACGCACCTTCACAACTCGAAGCTTCAGTGGACCAATTGTTTGAACGATTTGAATTTCCGATCGCATCACCACTCTTTCCGGTGAATTGTGATGGAGTTGATTGTCGATTCCGGTCGAGCCACAGCCACCCACTCAACGCTGCACAGTAACATAGTTGACAAAAGCAATGAATGTGCCCGATATGTTGCATGTCTTTTCATGATGTTCAAATTCACTCTCCAGGTCGATGGTGACGTTTTGAAGAAACACATAGCCGTTTGCAGGTCTCCATAATGTAGCTCAAACCTGTTAACCTCCAAACTGTTAAGATGCCACACAGACATGACAATTGTTGTATTTGTTTATCAGCTTGATGAATCAACGTCTCAATGTGACAAAGCCCAATGACATTGAGACATGGCTTCATCAAGCCGATAAACAGGCACAATGATTGACATCGACTTCACTTTACATTACATACTATGTATTCCATGTGGGCATTCAAATCTGTTTATAATTTTATTTTGATTCAATAAAATGCTTTCTTTTGGGTGTGAATGTACAAGTCACTTGTTCACTGTCCTGTGGTTGTTGTTCTTGTGTCGCGAATAAGCCACAACAAGTCATGGATGCACTATAGCCAAGTCTTGGGCTAAATGCCAACATTGTGACTCAATGACCTTTGGGCTTGGTCGCATTAGCATATACAATGTGCAATATATGCCATCATCGATATATAATGTAATCTGAACGAAATGCAGAGAATCAAGTGGACAGCAACAAACCGACAAATACAAAGGCTCTATACAAATGAGAAAGTGATTTCGGTTAACATCGTGAACGTGACATTTACTGACAACAACAACTTGGGCCAAGCAGAATGTAGACTTGTAATGTTTGTGTGATGTTCAATGATGAGCGACATCAAATATATAAAATGATAATGAACATTGACAACATATGCAACCTAAACACTAACATCTATTTGCGCTTAGACGTGCCACAGACCAGGAGGAATGTGACATTCAGGTTTGAAATCGGCCTCTCTTTCCGCCACTGTTCCAGGGCACGTCCCTGTACTTGGTGTATTTCATATCATTCATCACTGAACATTACACAAACATCAAAGTCTTCTTTCTGATAACAATATGCCCAATTGTTGTTGTTGTCAGTAAATGTCACGTTTAGATGTGAACCAAAGTATATCACTTGCTCACTTGTGATCTTCGTGTTTGCCGGTTTGTGCTTATCCAACGGATTCCGTGCATCACGTTCAATAGATGTGATGGCGATGGTATATATATATTGCAGTGCATTTGCCAATACGATCAAACCCAACGTCATTGAGACAACGATTGTCATTTTGTGTGGAATCTTTAATTTGGCGTTTAATAGTTTGGTCCCACACTATGGTGACTTGCCAGCCGCTACGTGCTCTCTAGAGAATGTCACCATCCACCTGGAGAGCAAATTCGAACACGAATAGAACAACAACAATACTTCGGGAACATTTGTTGCCTTTCCCAACAATGGTCATGTTCAGCGCTGTGTCGATGACTGTGATGGCACTACCGATCTAGACAATCAACTGTTCACCTGACGGAGTGGTGATTCAAACTATAATTCAACACATTCAAACAATTGGACTATTGATACAGGTGTTTTTATGGTCCAGGAACACATCAGTTGCAAGTGTCCGTGCAGAGACAATTCAACAGAACACCGTCTACTGGTCAAACAAAAATTCAACACCGAAAGTTGACTCAGAGTGTTTGCCAGTGTTGAACCGAAATGACAGTAAACTCTAAAGCGCTTCAGTTAGAGAAAAATGTTCTTGGACGAGAGCAGATGTGAGTGCCGATGTCCACAGTTCTGGTAGAGTTATGCTGCTCAATTTACACTCGACTTACTACCGCCTGTTTGTGCTTAAATCTACAAGTTCGATCATCAACAGCCAAGGTAATACAGTTAACAAATACTATGTTTGTCTTATGATCCTACTTACGCATTCTCTTGCCAATCTCTTTCAGATCTCAAGTTCAAATAACGAAAAAAGTTCTAAGATTATTGAATCAGTTGAAGCAATAAACTTTTGTCTGACTATTGGTAATGTTCTGTTGGATTGTCTACGCACGGACATTTACAACCGAAGTGTACACGGACCTAAACAACTCCGCGCTTCAGTGGTCCAATTGTTTCAATGAGTTGAATTACCGAACGAAACACCAATCGCTCAGGTGAAAAGGGATGCAGTTGGTTGTCGAGTCCGGTCGAGCCACAGCCACCGACACAACGCTGCACACGAACCTGGTTGGGAAAAGGCAATGAAAGTGCCCGAAACATTGTTTTCCTTTTCTTGTTGAAATTGGCTCTACGTGCTCTGATGGTGACATTCTGTAGAGTACAGGTAGCCGTTGGAAGTTCGCCATAATGTGACTCCAAACAGTTAACCGCCAAACTAAAGATGCCACACAGAGATGACAATCTTTGTGTTTGTTTACCTGCTTGATGAAGCAATGTCTCAATGCGACAAAGCCAAACGACATTGAGACATTGCTTCATCATCGATGAAGACAGGCGCAAAGATTGACATTGACTTAATGTCATTTTAACGTGATGCACTCAATCTGGTGGACAACCACAAACCACTGACAAACACAAAGACCACAAGCGAGCAAATGATTTACTTTTGTTAACATCAAAAGATGATATATGATTGTATCAACAACAGCCTGGGGCATTAGTATCAGAAAGTAGACTTTGATGTCTGTGAGGAATGAGATAAAATATATAATAAAATGATAATGAACATGACATATAAAATACTAAACACTAACACTATCTACTTGCGCTTTGATTTGGAGCTAGTGATAAGCGCTTTTGATGATTTGTGGAATACCTGGCCCAAGTCCACACTGGACACATTCATCAGATTGAACACGTGCACTGGATTTGTGCGAACGGACCAGTGATGGACCGATCGAATCACCACTCCGTCCGGTGCACAATGGTGGAGTGCATTGGCGAGTCCGGTGGTGCCACAGCCAATGACACAACGCTGCACCCAAACATAGTTGGGAAAGGTAATGAAGACTCTCTCTCTCTCCTCTCTCTCTCTCTCTCTCTCTCTCTCTCTCTCTAGTTCATTCACTCTCTCTCCCTCTCTCCCTCCCCCCTCTCTCTCTCTCTCTCTTTCTCTAGTTCATTCAATCTCTCTCCCTTTCTCCCTTTCTCTCTCTCTCTCTCTCTCTCTCTCTCTCTCTCTCTCTCTCTCTCTCTCTCTCTCTCTCTCTCTCTCTCTCTCTCTCTCTAGTCCTCTCTCATTGACTCTAGGTAGCATGCAACCGTCGGAAGTTCTCCATAAGCTTATGGCTTTAAACTGATAACCACTAAACTATAGATTCCATACAAAATTACCATTCAGTTTGCATGATGATTGATGATGGGCCTTGTCTCAAGGTCGTTGGGTTTGGTCGCATTGGCATGCAACATATAATATCGCCATCATCTGAACGTGATGGACGAATTTCGGTGGACAAGCACAAACCGACAAGCACAAAGACCACAAGCGAGCAAGTGATATACTTCGGTTCACATCGAAACGTGACATTTACTGACAACAACAACCAACAGTCGCATTAGTAACGGAAAGTAGACTTTATTGTTTGTGTGATGCTCATTGATGAGCGACATCAGATATAATAAAATGAACATTACAACATGACAAGCGCCTCTGAGCGCACTGCCTCTGCTGATCCCCATTGGCACACACACACACAGCGACAACTCTCGGCAATCGACTTTTGTTTGGCCAGTGGACAGTGTTCGGCTTGATTGTTTCTGCACGGACACTTACAATTGGTGTGTTCCCGAATCTTCACGACTCGACACTGTGGTCCAATTGATTGTACCAGTTGATGGACCGATCAAATCACCACTTTGTCCTGTGCTCACAAGTGATGGAGTGCATTGTCAATGCAATGCACAGCGCAATGACATATTTGGGAAAGGTAATGAACATACCAGAAATGTTATCATTCTTTTCATAATGTTCACTCTTTAGGTTGATGCTGACATTCTTTATGGAGCATTAAGCTGCTGACAGTTCTCCATAAGGTGACTCCAAACTGTTCACGGCCAAACTAAAGATGCCACACTAATCAAGACAATCTTCGTGAATGCCTTAGGAATTGATGAACAAATGTCTCAATGTTTCTTCATCAATCATGAAAACAATTACAAAGATTTGGTAATTGTGTGTGCACTTTTAAGTTTAAGGGTTAACAGTTTAGAGCCACACTATGGTGACCTGCCAACTACTTTGTCAACATTGTATCTCAATGCCGTTTGGGTTTGGTCGCATTGGCATACAATGTAATATGTGTAATGTTGTAATGTATACGATCGCCATGATGAACCATTTTGGTGAACAAGCACAAACCGACAAATATAAAGACCACACTCTAAAAAGAGATTTACATTTCTGTAAACATCGAAACGTGACATTTAATGACAACAACAATCGGGCGTATTGTTACTATTAAAGTAGACTTTAATGTTTGTGATGTTCAGTGATGAGGGACATCAAATATATAATAAAATGATAATGAACATGACATATAACATACTAAACCCTAACATCTACTTGCGCTTCGATTTGGTGCTAGCAATAGTGACTTTTGGAGAGAGAGAGAGAGAGAGAGAGAGAGAGAGAGAGAGAAAGAGAGAGAGAGAGAGGGTAAGAGAGGAGAGGACTTTAAGGGTTAACAGTTTAGAGCCACACTATGGTGACCTGCCAACTACTTTGTCAACATTGTATCTCAATGCCGTTTGGGTTTGGTCGCATTGGCATACTTTGTAACATGTAATCTATACGATCGCCATCATCTGAACGTGATCAACGGAATCCGGTGGACAACCACAAACCGACAAACACAAAGACCACAAGCGAGTTAGTGATCTACTTCTGTAAACATCGAAACGTGACATTTAATGACAACAACAATCGGGCGTATTGTTACTATTAAAGTAGACTTTAATGTTTGTGATGTTCAGTGATGAATGACATCAAATATATAAAATAAAATGATAATGAACATGACATATAACATACTAAACCCTAACATCTACTTGCGCTTCGATTTGGTGCTAGCAACAGTGACTTTTGGTGATTTGTGGAATACCTGGCCCAGGTCCACACTGGACACATTCATCAGATTGAACACGTGCACTGGATTGTGCGCACGGACCAGTGAGTGACACAGGTCGGGCATCAGGCTGAGATCCTTCACCTTCTTGGCCAGTGCCCGATTGTCGGCAATGTTCTCCATTCGGCCAGTCGGATCCGAGTAGTGGGTCACAATGGCATAGGCCAGATAGCGCACATACGGATCGGCGTGCTGGTGCACCAGATGGTGAAAGATCAGTGAGGCATTGGCCTCTCGGGTGGCCTGCAAGTCGGGATTGTAGCTCAGCTCGGACAGTCGGTCCATTCCGAGATACTGTTCCGAGTCTTCAGTGTCGAAGAGTGATTCGGCTGCGCCTTGATGCTGGGCAAATAGTCGCTTGATTACGGTGAGGAAGGCGAGCGCTTCTGGACCGTTCAAGTAGAGCGACAACAAAATAAGTCTGAAATAGTCAAAGCCATTAGATTGAGGAGACAGTCTTTGAACGTACCTTTGTATGAACGAGGTGATTCGCTTAAAGGACAACTGCTTGAACCGTTTGATCACCATCTCCTCGATACACTCGAGCAGCAACTGCATCGACTCGTAGATCACGGTCGGATCGCTGCACAACTCGTACAATATAATGTACGGCACCTGAAAGTCAATTGTGAGTAGATTGCCCGACAGTGTGAGTATCTGTGAAATGGTCTTGAGACAGCACAGTCGCTCGGCAGAGGACAGTCGACAGTTGGACGGATGGAAGCCACCAGGAGTTTTGGCTTTGTGGCCCTCGATCAGCAGCAGCAGTGACTTGATCAGCTCGTAGATGTACACATCGTTCAGATAGACCGAGTAGAGGGCCATGCCCTGGAACAGTGGCGGAAAGAGGGGCCGATACCAGACCTCAAAGTCGCGGGCCTCCGTGTCAGTGGCCAACAGATTGATGTCGAGACAGCGTTTCACGAATCGAAAGTACAGTGCAAAGATCTTCTTGTGGATCTCGGACTTGTGTGAGTAGCGCTTCTCTTTGCTCTCCACTGCCTCCACCTCCAACATTTCCTTCTCCAGTTTGGAGAAGTGTTTGTTACGTTTGCGCTCCTTACGAGACATTGCGTTTCGGTCCTTCTTCGGGCCCGACTGGGCGCCTTTTTGGGGTGGTCCGCCTCGATGATTTCCCTCAGGATCATCGGCCAACTCACGCAGATTGAGCGTAAGGAAGGTCTTGAACACCAGCGGCGACACTCGATAGCTCTGCTTCACCACACACTCACTGATGGCATCGATTGCCTCGATCGACGCCTCGCCAAGTGTGTCCTCCTTGAACAGTCGGCCAAATGCTTTCGCACAAATGTCACGCATAAAGTCATCCGCTCGACTTGTGTTGCACAGCACCTTGGTCAGCTGGGCAATCACCTCCGCTCGACAGTTGAAGTTGTAGTGATGGGATAGCAGTTCGGACAGACAGCAGCACGCCACACAGGCCAACTTGCGACGAGCCTTCTCAGTGGTGAGCATCACTTTGTAGAAGTTGGACTTGCCAGCCGAGGCAGTGTCCAACTGGGCACCGAGCATTCGCTGCAGTCGGCTCACGTACAGACGATAGTACTGAAGGAGGCTCTTCTCGTACACATAGGTTCGCATGGTGTCCTTCTTCAGGTGTTGCTTCTTGCTGCCACTTGTGTCGCTCAGATCTTTCGTGTTGAATCGTTCGGCCAATCTAGGGAAACGAACATGGAGTGAGTTAGTGAGTGTTTGCGTTAGATAGATAGATAGATAGATAGACAGATAGATAGAGAGAGAGAGAGAGAGAGAGAGAGAGAGAGAGAGAGAGAGGGAGGGAGAGAGAGAGGGAGAGAAGGCGAGTTGGCGAGAGGGCGAGGGGGGCGAGAGGGCGAGAGAGTGAGGGGGAGAGAGGGGAGAGAGAGAGCTAGAAAGAAAGAGAGAGAGAGAGAGAGAGAGGGCGAGAGGGCGAGAGAGAGGGCGAGAGGGCGAGAGGGAGAGAGAGAGAGAGAGAGAGAGAGAGAGAGAGAGAGAGAGAGAGAGAGAGAGAGAGAGAGAGAGAGAGAGGGCGAGAGGGCGAGTGAGAGGGCGAGAGGGCGAGAGGGCGAGAGGGCGAGAGAGAGAGAGAGAGAGAGAGAGAGAGAGAACAGTGAGCACCCAGAAGGAGCACCGCCAACACATACCTGTAGTTGGGAATGATGTCATTAAAAATGACACACAACGACTCGGTTACCGTCTGTTGGACATTGAAGAAGATCACACCATACTCGGGATCGGTCACTGAAGTGTCCAACAGAGCAAACAGCTTGTTCAGTCGATTGATGTTCGCTTCAGGATGGGACATGATCGCATCACTGGCCACTGCTACTTCCTCCTGCAGTTTGGCTTTGAGCTTCTTGACCATGGCCAAGTTCTCCAGGTACGAGTGGCCAGCCAAGTCCGAGTAGACGTTTTGTTCGGCTTCTGCCTTTTCCCCTTGGCTGCCACCCACCTTCTCCTCCTCATCATCATCATCCGGCTCCACGTCAGAGTCCTCCTGTTGAGGTGCTTCACCTGCACCGGCATCGTCATTACGAGCACCCTTAGCCTCGTACTGTTTCTCGATCGAGTTCAAATAACCCGAAATGAGATCATCCCCATCCTCGTGGTCGACCATGTCCATAATGTCCTCCACATCGACATCGCTTCCATTCTGTAACGTGAAAGCATATTAGCTACTGACAGTTACAATTATCAAATCAAACAGACCTGAACGTTTGGATCGCCATCGACAGCCCAACTAGGCCGAAACTGATCACCTTTGCCACCTCGTTTGCCTCCTCGTTTAGGCCCGGCGGTGTTCTTGTCATCGCTTCGTTGTAGCTTCTTCGAGAACTTTGCATTGCTGGACACCTTTGCCTTGATTTTTCTCTCCTTCTTCCTAATATGATGCATGATGGCCATCGGGTGAGAGAGGTGACAAGGGTTGAAGGTGAGATTAGATGATAAGTGGAGTAGGTGAGATTGAGGTAATACGATGCGAGAGTGGACACAACTAAACGGACAGAACAAGACAGCACAGTGGCCAGTGGCATGTGCACGACTATTTCATTGCGAGCATGCCTTTTTGGCTTGCTCGGAGACCACTGCGGTCACAATAGTCGCACCACTGCAGAGGCTCAACGTGCACACTCGAGAGTGAGTGGACGGACAGACGTCGATCGCCACACGGCAGTCAGTCAGTCAGGCAGACACAAAGCAACAACGCAGCACACAACGTGTAACGTTGGGCGTTTGCTGCTGCTGCTAATTTGTGTGTGTGCTCACTTGTGACCTTTGACCGTACGTGTGATCGTTCAACGATATATTGCCAACCAACCAAGCTGTGAGCATCCTCATCATCAACCATGAGCAGACACAATAGTCAAAGTGAAGAAGAGATCGACGAGGAGCTGTCCTTTGACTACAACGGCGACGACGGCTTCGACGAGTCGGACGATGACTCGGTGGTGGACACCTGGCAGGACAGTGAAGACGAGGACGATGCGCGAGTTGCTCAAGACCGGGCGCGTACCGCGTCCTCCTCGGGTGGCTATTCCTTCTTGATGATGGCCGGTGTGGTGATTGTGATTGCGATGCTGCCCGCCTGGCTCCAGTCGCCCAATGGCTTTCCACTGCTGAAGCAGTCACTGTTCGGTGGTGGCTCGGGTGACTCTGCTGATGGTGCAGCGTCCTGCTTGGCTCAAGGCGAACAGCTGTTCACCAAGTCCGAACTGGCCAAATACACCAAGAAGCCTCGAATCCTGTTGGGCTTTCTCGGTGTGGTGTACGACGTGACCGAGGGCTCCTACTACCAGCCAGACGGGTCATATCACTTTTTTGCTGGCAAGGACGGCACCCGAGGCTTCCTCACTGGTGAGTTCACGGCCGAAGAGCTGGTGGACGACATCACCGATCTGGACAACTCATACCTGAACGGCATCGACACCTGGCTCAGCCTGTACGACGAGAAGTACACTCGAGTGGGCCTACTGCGCGGCGCCTACTACGATCAGGCGGGCTGTGCCACTGACAAACTGCGACTCGTCAAGAAGAAGATCGCCCGAGCCAAGTCAGCCGAAGAGGAGGACAGCGTCGAACAGCAGAAGTATCCACCGTGCAACTCAGAATGGAACGAGACCGAGAAGCGAGGCCGTGTTTGGTGTACCAAACTGAGCGGTGGCATCACTCGGGAATGGGCTGGCCGACCACGACAGTTGTACTCGTTGAAAACCAAAAGCTGGCGTTGTGCCTGTGTCCGTAAGGATAGTGGGGTCGAGGAGGACGAGTGGTGCGACAAGGAAGGTACCGGAAGCAGTACCGAACCGAAGAAGCGATCAGGTGTGAAGTATGCCGAGAAGCAAGACACCACCACCAACACACCCAACTGTCTGTTCAAGCATTACCAGAACTGTGATCCACAAGCAGCCGAATGTCCCATCTCGGACTAATCTAACAATCTAAACCCACCAATACACATTCCCCTTACACATTAACCCACATTAGTTAGGCCTTACACACAAACACAAACACACAAACCGGAACTAGATGACACGACATTGGCACTAGCCCAATCTAATATAACCAGATATGTATTGTATCTCTCTATCTCTATCTGCTGCTATTACTTTTCAATTGTATTCGATTGTATTCTTCCCCAATTAAAGTGACTCCCGTTACACGGAAAATGAAAGTGTGTGCACAGTCATTGTTGTTGATGTTATTGAGACAAATTCATTATCAATTAGGCAGATGATGCCTAACAAGTGACTTGGACTTTGAATCATTATTGAAATTAACGATTGATTTGATTAATGATCGTTCTATTTATATAGGACACAAAGTAGGCACACACACACACACACACACACACACACACACACACACACACACACACACACACACACACACACACACACACACACACACACACACACACACACACACACACACACACTGATTTGACTACAATTCTAAATCTAGAACTTTATTGCGCGATTTCAAATCAAATTACATCGAATCAATCGTGTATGTATCAATAATTGATCAGTCGATCGAACGACTACTGCTGGGGCTGTGTTTTAGGCTTCGATTCAAATCGGCTACCCAATTCATTGTACAGCCCGTAACCATCCGAGCCCAGCTTCGTAAATCGTCCCATAAGTGATGGCTGCTCAGCGGCTTTAGTATTGCCAATGCTGCTGCTATCGGTTGTGCCACTCTGCTGAGGCACTGACTGATTATTGTTCGCACCGGAACCTGCCATGTTGTGGCACACTTTGCCAAACTGATTGGTAAACATGTTCAGCTGGTTGGCCTTTTGTTCGCCATCAGCGGCCCATTCTTTCCAGTGGAGTTTGTCCGCAAATGAAGAATTTTGCGGCTGCTGATTGTTCAGGCCAGAGGAAGATGACGAAGATAAGACCGACGACGATGATGATGGCGGTGCTGATGGATTGTTGTTGTCAGTGATCGAAGACATTGAACGGTCTTGTTGCATTTTGCTCGATTCTTTTGGGTCTTGTGGTCAGCGTCAATCTGGTTCTGGTAAGTTGATCTATCAGGAATCACACACGAATCTCCAAAGAACTGTATCCTCTAATCGATAAGCTGCTTTATATATTGCTCAGTGGAGCGTGTTGCCTAATTGTGCCCGGTCATTGTGCCTGGTCATTGTGCCTAATGATAGCTGCTACCATGCACTCGAATTGATTATTGCTATTGCAAGATGAGTTTGAATATTTAATATGACCAATATTCGGGTGCTAATTAGTGTCGAGTCAATCAATCAGCACACACAATCAATTAGCCAACGCAACGCAATGCAAATACAAAGTGTCTTTCCTGGTTTGGTCTGTGTGTGTGTTCGATTACTTGCACTGCGTGCTATTGCACTAGTTCGAGCACTATGTGAGAGCTCAATACGCCAAGGCGTTCGCCAATCGAAACGGACACGACCGTCGTCGTTCGTCGATGTGTCGTGCTATGGCGGAGAGAGAGAGAGAGAGAGAGAGAGAGAGAGAGAGAGAGAGAGAGAGAGAGAGAGAGAGAGAGAGAGAGAGAGAGAGAGAGAGAGAGAGAGAGAGAGCGTGTGTGTGTCTGTGACTTGTCCAGCTCACCTTCGTCTTCATTGTCAATGCGCACTCTCGCCAGTAACCTTCACTTGCATTTGTGTGCTGTGTATGTGCTGACTGGCTGGCGCACTGTCCATCTGTCCATCCATCGTATGCCGCCGACTGCAGTCGACTGCTCCATTGAATGCGCGTTGAGGCATTGCCTGCCATTGATTGTATATCTCTACCATTGCCAGTCAGTTGAAAAGTGAACTTGGCTGGTGATTTTGGTGTGCCACCCCTCTCTCTCTCTCTCTCTCTCTCTCTCTCTCTTCTCCCCTCGCACACTCTCACTCCTCGGTGGTGTGCCTCTCCCCACTCCATCATCATCATCATCATCATCATCATCATTCGAGCAGTTGTGTCTGGTTGTGTGTCTCCATACTCTCCACGCTCGTCCACTCTCCACAGCCGTTCGCACTATTCGATCACTAACTCACCGAGAGAGAACATTTTAGCCGACCACGTCCCCGACACACGATTGCCAATTGGACTACCGTCGCAGTTACACTCCCGTCCCGTCACTTAGCAGGCCAACCAAGTCACTAACCCCGCAGTCCAAGCCGCCACCGGCCGAGCCGACCCTTACCCTTAACCTCTCAAGTGCATTCACCTTGGCCCCGGCAGTTGCTCTACACTCAACCTCTCAACCTTACACCTCTCTCCCGTTCTGTTTCATCGTTCAGCTCACACTCCCATAAACTCACCCTCACACAATAGCCTCGTTTATTGTTTCCCGTTCAAATCGATTAGCAAAATTCACTCGATCAGCGCAATCATCATCATCATCACACGAGAGTAGTAGATTGGAGCACTTTGAGCCGCGCGTTGTGTTTGTGTTGTTGTGCACACCACCAAAAGAAGAAGACTGAAAAGACTGTCGATGTGATGACACCCCCTCGAAAGAAGTTTGCGAATGAACTGACGACGCACGATAACAATGATAGCCACGAATTCTCGAAACGTATTCGGCTAATTTCCAATAAGTAAGTGGTTCATTGTATCATTCTATTCTTTGTCTATCTCTGTCTGTGAGTTTGTCTGTCTGACTGACTGACTGTCTGTGCGGGTGCGTGAGTGCGATGTGTATCGAATGATGATCAGCCGAGAGCACATTACCGAACGCTGTTCCTGTCCGTACACGAGTCAAACTATCCGTATAATTCCGATGATGATGATGACTGAACCGTTACCGCACCGGTACAGCACAGCACAGCACAGCACAGACTTGTCTAAACACTAAACCACAAGTGTGGCACAAACATGTAAACACGAGAACATACCACAACAGACAACATACAACACACCGCTCACTCAGTCACTTTACTAATTAGCTCGACATTGCATCACCGCCCAACCGATTGCACACTTCGGTGGACTATCATCATCACTA
>JAKIJQ010000041.1:1495000-1537500 GCA_023373905.1 Rhizoglyphus robini
TTCGTGGAGTGGGCACGCAAGTTTAGGGGCTTTGTGGTGCCGCCCGTGCAGGAGTGCATCTCACTCGATGAGTGAGTGTTGGTCGAAATGATGTAGATGAAGAGGAGACGATGATGTAACGTGTGACCGGTTAACGTACGCCTCAAACAGCACCACCAGCACCAATATCCACCAATATCCACCAATGTCCACCACTTAGCTTTCTGTGTATCTGCTTTCGTCTCATCAGTCTGTTTGTCTCATTTTGACTTTGGTTTGTTCTATACTGACTCTCTCATATATATTCGAATTTGATGTCTTTCTTCTTTATTTTATTTTGTTTATCATTGTTTCTATTTATTATTATTATCTTTCTTTCTTACTCTTTCTCTTTGACTATACCAAACATACCAAAATGGGACTTATGCAAGAATACATTCAACCCAAACAAACAAACACAACTCACGAGTGATCCACTTTAGTAGCCAGTAGCCCTCACACTGCAAGCCACTGCACCCTCAAACCTAAACTGAATGTTATATGTGACCCACTGAAACCCACAAAGCTTTCAATATACATGTCCAACTAATAGTACAACAACAACAACAATGTTTTCATATGTTCACTTTATATATAATCAAATGCTTGACTTAGAGCACTAGTGTCTTACTTACTTATTAGCAAACTAACCAATTATTATATAACAAATTTCTAATCTACTCAATAAGCACTATCCACTGCACACACACACACACACATTCACGCGTGCTATTTCTGTGTGTGTCAACAATAATATGTATTCTGTGTTACACTATTTATATAATCTGAATTGACTGCAATTGAACAAGTATACAAGTACAAATCTGATGTTGGCTTTTATATTAATATTGTGAATATTATATTAATATTAATAAATTATTTGCATAGTTGTGTGATGATGATGGTGACTAATTGAATGCACTAATGATGATGATCATGGAAATCATAGCAATCGTGGTTGATGCTGATGATGATACATCATCGTGAACGATGTACTGTTTGGTTAGTTGATACGTGAGCATGATTGTGTTACTCGTTGCTGATATGGACACAAGCACATACAGACACAGATACAGAGACATATCTGTATGTGATCTATTGTCTGGTGATGATAAATTTGTGTGTCGTTAGTGATGCAGTAGATGTGTGTGTGTGTGTGTGTGTGCAAGTGAGAGTGTTGTCTGGTTCGGTGTTGATCTATTTGATCGAAACTAGAAAGTCGATTGACCTGTGTCCCAGTCAAGGGTTTGATTCCTGGTTTTAACCAACTTGAAAATAACGCACATTTTTTTTGTTCAAATAACAATTAGCAAGCTTAATTAGTCATCGTTACGATCGCCATCATCGCCATAAGCATCATCATCCTGAACAGCAAACAACAACCGGCGGCCGCAGCCGCAGCAACACCAACCAACATTCCATGCAATGATTAGTTGGCATTGCGATCGAACGAGCAATGCGATGATGCTTCTTGATTAACATTTCGATTTGTGTATTAGCAGTATTCGACGTATGTTCTTCCTCCTTTCTATGTCTATGATGCAAACAACTAACCAACAACAAGTTAATTAACATTTGTACATTACCATCACCAGATGGATGGATGGAATTGCTACTTTATAATGACGAATAAGTTCGCTTGTGCACACACACACACACACTAAAGTCTGTGCACATACACAACTCGCTCTCTCTCTCTCTCTCTCTCTCTCTTTTCCTCCCTCGCACTCTCTCTCTCTCTCCCTCGCCCTCTCTCGCCCCCTCTCTCTCTCCCTCTATCTCCCTCTCTCACTCTCCCCTCGCCCTCTCTCACTCGCTTTCTCCCTCGCCCTTTTCTCTCTCTCTCTCTCTCTCTCTCTCTCTCTCTCTCTCTCTCTCTCTCTCTCTCTCTCCCTCTCCCTCTCTCTCCCTCCCTCTCCCTCTCTCTCCCTCTCTCTCTCTCTCTCTCTCTCTCTCTCTCTCTCTCTCTCTCTCTCTCTCTCTCTCCCTCCCTCTCTCGCCCTCTCTCTCTCTCCCCCTCGCCCTCTCTCTCTCGCCCTCTCTCTCTCTCTCTCTCTCTCTCTCTCTCCCTCCCTCTATCTCCCTCTCTCTCTCTCCCCTCGCCCTCTCTCACTCGCTCTCTCCCTCGCCCTCTCTCCCTCTCTCCGTCGCCCTCTCTCTCTCTCTCTCTCTCTCCCCCTCGCCCTCTCTCTCTCCCTCTCTCCCTCTCTCTCTCTCCTTTCCTCACTCTCTCTCCTTCCCTCACTCTCTCTCCTTCCCTCACTCTCTCTCTTTCTCTCTCTCTCTCTCTCTCTCGTGTTTCGTTTTAATGTGATTTTACTTTTGTGTATGCGAACCCAAGTCGCACAGCTGTTTGCATTCTTACCCAAACACGCTTTAAGGGTGAGTGCATTTAAATCGATTATATAAAGTCGAATATCGATCAACACACATTCAACCGAAATGAACTAACTTTTAACGGTTGATGGGTCCAATTCAACCGAAACTTTTCCATTTAGTCGTAGTGACCATATTAATAGAATAATTTATTATTGCTCGCGACATTTCACCGAAAACACACTCAAAGTGAAGTACACAAAATACAAATGGAAATTCACAATAATAACAAATGAAATCGTTCAAGTTGAGTGTTTGTGAAAAGAAAAAGTGAGTTTGTAAGCGAATAAGTGAGTTTGTAAGCGAATAAGTGAGTTTGTTTGTTTGTTTGTGATTTATGACCCTGGTCTACCAAATTGAACTCTGCTAAGAGTAAAACCCGTTATCAATCGATTAGATTGGATTAGAACAATTATAAAAAGGAATTGAGTAAAACTAGATTGCATTCGGAATATATATAAATCAGTAATAATGCTCTTCCGTGATTGAGTACTTTGAGGTGCATTTGTGAGGTGTGCATCTCTGCCACCTTTTTGTGTAATTGTAATTGTTGCAGTCTATTATTTGCTGTGACTTTGAGTTTGGTTTGCGCAGTTTAAGGTTTCTATATTCATTAGATTTGGTTTGCTGTTTCATTAAGTGCGATTTGTAGTGTAGTGATTGTGTGTAGTTGTTAATGTAATTGGATTGAATACTCGATTCAAGGTGTGATAGGTCGTGGCGCGTGCAGTCCATACATGAATCGATCGATTGGTGGCACGTGATTCGTGCCAAACGGACCCCAGTCATGCAAACCTGATGAGAAGGAGACTCGATGGGTTAGCCGGTGGGCTATGGAGAAGCCTCCGCTACCGTCCAGTTGGGTCAGTACGATGATCACTTGTCTGTTGTTTGGGGGGAAAAGTACAATCAATCAGTTAGGTATGGGAAGGTATGGGAAGGTATGGGAAGGTATGGGAAGTTATTGGAAAGTATAGGAATGTATGGGAGGGTATGGGAAGGTATAGGAAGGTATGGGAAGGTATGGAAATGTACGAGAAGGTTTGAGAAGTTATTGGAAGGTATGGGAAGGTATGAGAAGGTATGGGAAGGTATGAAAAGGTTTTGGAAGTTATGGGAAGGTAAGGAAAGACATGAAAAGGCATAGAGAGCTATGGAAAGACATGGAAAGGCGTTGAGAGGTATGGGAAGGTAAGGGAAGATATGGGAAGGCATGGAAAGTTATTGGAAGGTATAGGAATACAAGAGAAGGTATGGAAAGGTATTGGAAGGTTTGAGAAGTTATTGGAAGGTATGGGAAGGCATGGGAAGGTATGGGAAGGTATGGGAAGGTATGGGAAGGTAAGGAAAGACATGAAAAGGCATGGAGAGGTATGGGAAGGTATGGAAAGATAGGAATTTGGTCTATTTACCTGTGCAACGGAGGAATAGAGTCGACAGTTTTGAGTGTTGACCGTGTGGAGACAACATTGACACTCTCGGTGCAGTCACAGATCACCTGGACACATCTGTCGGCGAATCTGTTCTCCACCATCACCACCAGTCCTGCCCAGCCCTTGGTCAGATAGTAAGCGGTCATTCCTTCACGGCCCTGTAAAGTGAATTCAATCGAATCATTAGTAACTTCAATTAACTTTTGGTTCGGTTCACACTCACTTCATGTCGTTGTCCTTTCTCCATTGTGATGCGAATGATCGAGTCTGCAAGGATGAACGGTGGTGCAGTGATTGTCTCCACCATTAGACGTTTAGAGCTGTGAATGGCCAACAGAAACTTGGGATAGTGACTGAAGGAGACTATTTCTGTGTTTGTGTTGGATTAGGTTAGAGTTATATCTTTTATATACAAGTCTAATAACTCACTTGTGTTCCAGTGATTGAATGCCAGACACATGACCGTGTACTCGCCGGGCTCGAGCATTGCGTGACAGCCAACGAAGCCACGAATTTGTCGCTTGCTATGCGCCACCAGTCCACCGATTGACATCGATGCCGCCGAGTCGTGATCCTCCTGTGACTTGTCCTTGCGCCTAAACAGCACAACACACAGATCGAGTGGCGAGAATCGATGACCACGCTTCGAGCTCCGATGACCTTCCTGGAACAGATTGAACTCCACCTCAGTAGGCTCGAGCACACTCAGCTGTATCACACAGATGTTGTCAATGTCGTACGCGCTCGGTGGCAGTACGCCCTTCAGTCGAATCTCATTCCAGTCGGTGCGTATCTTGCAAATGTCAATGCTGTCAAAGAACTTGAGCACATCCTTGAAGGACATCCAAAAGACGCCCTCACTGGCGCCATGTGGCAGCAGGCTGTCTCGCAGTGAGCCCGTCCACAGGTGCGACTGATCGGACCAGTCACCGTTCCACACAAAGTGACCCCACGGGTTGCGCAGTCTAACCAGCCGCAGTCCACCAATGTCGACCACATCGAGCACCGAGTAGGCATGTCGTGGTCTCAGGCCCACTGTGTTGTACTCGTTGTCGTTCACTTGCATATTTCCACCACCACAGGAGGCTCCCATGAGAAAGCCTGCCGCTCTCGAAGATAGTAACTGTGCCCAGATGAGATCCACATCGATGATGTCATCGCCCTCGTCCAGTCCGTTCTGTTTGGCCGACTGCAGGGCAATGCTCTCACAGGGCGCACCCGTGAGTGTGGAGAGTCCTTCGATGGATCGACCCGACACCAGTGCCTCGTAAGAGCCGTGCAGCTTGGCGAGGGCCTTCTCAATCAGGGGCACCCACAGTTGGTTGCGCTTCGCCTGTGAGTACACCAGCTCGGCCTTACGATTGCACGGCAGTTGGTCGTCCACCAGGACAGTCCGCCACTCACCGTCCTTGCACAGGCGCACCTGATAGACGCCCTCTTCGCATATTTCCCGTGTGACCATCACCCGCTGCACCAGTTCGGGCCGTTCGGCGAGCACAGCCAGTGCCGAGAGGAACCAACAGTTGCCGAGTATGCCTTGTGATATGTCCGAGGGCATTGGCGTACGGAACACTGCCCATCGCACCGTTTGACTGCTAATGTCGCTTTTGACTTCGCGAGGCCGCAGCCACAGAATGTGGCCACTGGCCACACGTAGGGTACTGTTGTTGTTGTTACTCGAGTCCGAAGCCATGAAAAGTGACTCATTTTGAGGCAGAAATTTGTCGTCAGTGAAGGGTGCGGCGCTGCGACGACAGTACGAGACGATATTAGACCAAACTTGACGGGATTCGTCCTCTTCAATCCGTCGCAATGTTTCAATGTGTTCACTCTCACCAAGACAGAGTGTGAGATTCTTGTCCGTTGCTGCTGCGGAAGACGACGACGAAGATGATGAAGACTCCTTGTGATTGTGATGATGATTATGATAACGCAACTTTGAATTAGCTGCTCGATTCGCGGGTTTCAGTGTCAACAGAGTCCGTGCCTGATTGCAGTACATGCACGAGTACCGAGACGAGTAGTTCATCTCAGCACAGCCTGAACACTCCCAAAGGGTTCGATTGTGTCGGGTGAGGTCACGCCGTTGAGTTAGGCCACTTCCGCCACCACCGCTACTCAGGTCAGCCACCCGAGCACTGTTACAGGCGACACATTTCGCGTCGGAGAAATCATTGCGCAGTGTGCACACAGTGCACGACCAGGTGGACAGTAGCCAGGCTAGGGTGTCGGTCTTGTTGTTCGTATCGATGCTGTTGAGCCGTGAGCCGCTACACAATTTACAAAACTTTTTCGCCTGTGAATTGATCAGGGTACACTTGACACACTGCCAGTACAGGGCAGAGCTGGTGGCCTCAGTTTGGTTGTTGTTCTCTAATGGCTGTGCAATTGGTTGGTGGTCAACAAAGCCCGAACAGAGCGATTCAGACGATCCAGACGGTGATGACGATGACGAAGACGAAGAGGAAGAAGAATCAGATGCAGTCGATGATGAAGATGGAGATGATGAGCCAGATGACCGATTGATGAGAACATCTGTCTCAAAGGTGACCACAATTTCGTTGGACTCATTGGTGGTCACCGATAGACAGTCGACAGTTCGCTTTGTTGGTGAGTGATAGTGTCTAGGTTTGGGCGATGTTTGACTTGGCCCATCGAGTTGAATGCTATTAGACTGATCAGGCAATTTGTTACTGTTACTGTTACACTCAAACGAGCAGGCATAACTAGAAGACTGAAGATCGGCACTGAAGCCCGAATCGGTCGAGAGAGAATGGCGCATCTGAAGACGGCGCAACTTTTGTTTGATTTCATCCGTGGCCGATGCATCGTTGTATTGTGGTTGTTGGTTTTGGTGGTTTTGGTTGTTTTGGTGGCTACTGACCGACTTGTTCGAATGGGGCAGCTCACGAATGTTGTTACAAATGATGCACCGGAAGCAGGAGTAGATGTTGTCAAAGTGGCACAGACTGCAGCGCCACTTGCGACCACTACGACTACGATTGACATGGTACACATGGTCGGACGTGTACATACAGTAACGACCATTGTCGTGACTTTGACAGTTGACACAGCCACGGACCATCTTCAGGTTCGTCTCACTGTAGTACGAGCGGGTCAACGAAATGCACTTGTGATGAAGGGACTTGGCGTTGGCGGCGGTGATTGGTTGGTTAGTTTGTTGGCTATTAGTCTTATTTTGGTTATTTGCACTTAAGATCAGACTGGACAGTTCGAGTAGGGCAGCATTGGGCAGATCGGTAAGGCTTCCATTGGTGGTGGTTTTGGTTGTGTTGGTGGTGCTGGTGCTGGCTTGATGTGCTTGGTTTGTTGTATTGCTTCCGTGATAGGCTTCGTCCGAGTAGAAACGCAGAAATCTCATTCTTCGTTTACCGCCATTCTTAATGTTGTTCGGTTTGATCACATTCAATTGGTGCTGATTATTGCTACATTGACATTTAGTATTGGCAGTATTGTTTGATGTGATAGGGCACCCTGGAGAACCACAAGACCTGATACCGGCACTACTATCCATCATCATCAGCAGACTTGATCGATCATCATCGGTGGAGGTCGAAGGCGAGAAACTGTTTGAAGTGTTGACCGAAGTGTCACTGTCCAACGAACCCGAACCAGTAGTGAACACATTCTTGTTCTTCTTCATTGCCATCCGTCGGAGTGCCTTGGAGTAATCGTCCGAGCCATACAAGTGACAGTTGGCACACTCGGAACAGGTGGACAGATTCTGAAAGTTACAGTACGAGCAGGTCCACTTTTTGGTTCGCTTTCCGATGCACTTGATCAGGGTCTTGTCCAGGAAGTTGTTGTTGTTGGTGGTGGCGTTTCCGGCGGAACTACTTTGGATGTTGTTTGGCGTTCCACTACTGCCTGCCACTGAAGAACTTCTCGGTGGGGGCACGCAACTGTCGGACGAGTCATCGTCCTCGTCAATGGGCACAAATTCGGACTCAATCACAGATGTTGATGATGATGATGAAGCCACCAAGCTCGGTGGCAATGGAAATGGCAGTGGTGGACGCTCACTTACGTTTGACCTAACCTGACTATCATCACGGGACATGTTATGGTGGTTGAAGTTGAAGTTCTGTGACAGGTACAGCAGCGACTTGTTTCGTCGTTTGCTGTTCTTCTTCGATATCACCTGATCGATCTTAAATCTACAGGGAAAAATGGAGTAAATTAGCAAACTTACATACTTTATGAATGGTCACAATGGATGTGCATACTCTTGATTTGGCGGGTTTTTGAAGGATCGTATATCGAACTGGTCCAAGTGCTCGTCCACTGGGCCATCATCATCGTGGTCGCCATGTTCGTCGTCAGTGAACGATTTGGAAGTGATTCGCTCCTTATTATCTGCATTATTTGAGAAGGCATCGGCACTTTTTGTTAGGTCAGAAGTAGTAGCAGCAGTAGCAATCGAAGTAGCAGCTTCGTGGAGTCCCAGCGCCGGGGACTTGGTGGAAGACCGTATCATTATAATTGGGCGGCGATGGTTGTAAGCGATTTAAGTTCGAGTGAATTATTGCTCGAGTTGAGTGATACATTGAGTGAGTTTGAGAAGGTGGTTTGGACAGAAAAGACGAGGGGCTTATTGACATTGACTTATTGCTCAAATCATCAAAGAACGAGAGGTGCAGAGGTGAGAGGTTATGACTAGAGGTGGTGGTGGTGGTGACACAGAGGAGGGAGGGAGGGAGGGGAGGCAAGCGGGGGGTAGAGATTGGTGGGGTCAGAGGTTACATAGGACGACTGATTTGTTCTCAGAAAGAGAGAGAGAGAGAGAGAGAGAGAGAGAGAGAGAGAGAGGAAAGGGTGACTGAGGGTGACTAAGACACTAAAGGTACGCCCGAATAACGTTCGAATTTGAGGTTAAAGGGCAAAATGGAATGAAGTGAATGATGATGATGACAAATCAGGAGGGTAAAGGTGAACGCAGAGGTTGGTGATTCATTGCCACACCAGACCAGCTATGATGAGTAAAGGGCACTTGAGCTGGTTGCGGTGATGGTGATGCAATGATTGGTGGAGTTAAGGATTGTTGGTGGGTTACTAGGGAGACGGTAAGAGGTCAACGGTAGGAAGACATTCTTTAGCCGAGCCATGGTGACGATGACGATGACCAGGCAGAGAGTGTGCAGTGATTGCAAAGATTGCACAGATTAGTGTGCACTGCACTGCACACAATAAAGCACACAGGCACAGACCAAAAGGCCACGTCGATGTGTGTATAGAGTGGACGAGAGGGTGCACTCGTGGAGAGAGAGAGAGAGCGTGCCGAACCGATCCAAATGGAACAGCCAGAGTGAGGAGAGAGGAGAGTGGAAGGAAGGTGAGCGCACCAGACTGAGTGTGCATAAGGCACTGACTGACTCAGTAGTACTGCGACATGCTCGACTGGAGCACCGAACTTGGCAGCGAGAACTGCACTTTGACAGCGTACACAACACATACTCACTCACACACTCACTCACTCACAACTTAACGCTGCTGCTCATTGAGCAGTGCTCAACACACAACAAAGGCGCAACGACACTGGCTACTGTTCATATAGCCTGCTCGCTTCAGTGCCAACACCAATGCAGTGGAAATAGAGACGCTACGGGGATGCTAATGACGCGTGCAGTGGCACACCGTAACGGTGGCACCTTTGCACCTGTCCGGGTTACGCTATTTGACAGGTTGACCGCACTGTTGGTTAGGCACCAACAGTGCAATCGGTCTATTGCAAGTGCGAATGTGCCATTAAATAGCATGCAAATAGACACACAGCAATTAGCACCTAATTAGTCGAGTGTCGAATGTCAACATGAGTTTCGCAATTACCCAATCTCATTGATCATATATAAATAAACAATGCCATTTGTCTATAGTAAGCATTGATCACTGTGATTATATTAAGCGATCATTAATTTGATTGCGTTAATTAGTGTTGACTAATTTAGGTTCGAGTATTAGTATAATTACTTGCGGTCGAGTGCAAACATGGTTGCAGTGATGTGTATTTATTTTTGTCGCGGGCAAATAAATAAAAGTAATTTGGAATTGAATCGTTTTGAATTAACTGTCTAAGATGTTTACTATCAAATGCCAAAACTTGTGTGCTAATGTGCTAAATTGGACTATTTGTTTGCTCAAATTGAGTGTCTCTATTTGATCAAACACGATTAAGTCATTACATTAACGCTATTATTATTAATATTGATTATGAATGGCAATTTGGTTGCTTAGATGGATGTACTGTCTCTCTCTCTCTCTCTCTCTCTCTCTCTCTCTCTCTCTCTCTCTCTCTCTCTCTCTCTTTTGTCTGCCTAGCGTACGATACGGTCTGATGATTCAGACGAGTGAAAGTAAACAATCAATCGTGTTTAGTGATGCGCGTCACCGTCAATGTATTGCACACAACACAATACAACACATGTGATGTACACTAAATGGGGCTAAATGGCACACACACACATGTGATCAACTTTGTTCAGTATATTCGATTGGCAATTCGATTGGCCCTCTATCGATTTTATCGCAATGTAGTGTTCGAACTAGTTGAACAGGCAGACATTGTGCCGGTAACTGACATGAATTGGAATCTAATTGACCATAATAAACACATGCTTCCACTCAGGCATGCAACTGTGCAACTGTATTGTCTATTAGAATGTCCCATTTGATTGAGGCCTGTTTTTTGTGTATATAATATTAATGTGTTTTGAGGGTGAACTATGCCTGTCAATGTGAAACACTTACGAGAATATATTTCAAACACTTGTGAAGGTGAAACAAACAGAAAGTATTTTGCTTAGTGTGCATGTTGTCTACATGTCTGCCCATGCCGAATGTACATTTGCCTGGTCTGCCTGTCTCGATCTTGTCTGATTAGTCTGACCATCATACATTACATTACCAAGTGCATTTAGTATTACCAAATTGATACATTTTATGTATCTGCATCATCAAGAAGACTGTACACATTCACTCGCACCGTGCAGAGGGAGACACACGAGTACAAGTCGGACGGCGACGGTTTATCTCTCAATGTTTTAGCGCTGCGTTGTGGCATGGAATGCGGCTCAAGCTGCACACGTTGCTTGGGCGAGTGGGGAGCACTTGTCTCGATAGTCCAACTCCCTCTCTCTCTCTCTCTCTCTCTCTCTCTCTCTCTCTCTCTCTCTCTCTCTCTCTCTCTCTCTCTTCAGTCCAGTTTGCCCAACGTTTTCCATTATGCATCCCAATGTGTTTCTCTCTCTCTCACTAACTCAAACATCTTGTGCCGCATCAGTGCTACAAGTGCTCGTTTTCTTGTGCCATCCTTGTGCTTTGCCTCGACATGTGTGTGTGT
Source organism: Rhizoglyphus robini (assembly GCA_023373905.1). NCBI lineage: Eukaryota > Metazoa > Arthropoda > Arachnida > Sarcoptiformes > Acaridae > Rhizoglyphus > Rhizoglyphus robini. Next base: position 1,506,185 of record JAKIJQ010000041.1, read on the forward strand.
GTGTGTGTGTGTGTGTGTGTGTGTGTGTGTGTGTGTCGCTGTTGCTTCTATCTCTGTCCAATCGTCAGTGTACTCGTACACTAGTACGCGCGACTCTGTTGCATATGTTTTCTCTCTCTCTCTCTCTCTCTCTCTCTCTCTCTCTCTCTCTCTCTCTCTCTACGATGTATGTTCACTCCATACAGCAGTAGCGAGTCTCCACGAGTCTCCAGATGACTGCTGCCAGTTGAACAGATCGGTGGTTCACTAGTTTGCCCGAGTACAACTAACGTTCGTCGTTCGTCGACAAGCATCAAGCGAAAGCGACGTGTTCGAACATTCGAAATTGATGAACTTTGCTCTTTGAAATTGTCTCTTATTAAGCGATTTCAATTTCGAACGGTCATTTCAGTGTGCGGCGCGCTCTTATTAACTTGCGTGACCAAACGTTGTCAGTGTGTGTGTGTCACTAGTCTTTTAGTTATAGTTGTCATCTGTTATTGCATCGACTTAGTTGTTGGACACTTGTACTTTGAACATCCACAGAACAACGAACCGAACCGAACCGAACCGTCAACACAAAATGCAACAACTTCAGTGGCCAGTCGAATCGATGGCCAACCAAAACAGCGACAGCAGCAGCCATTTGATTATAGTCGATTAAGCAAGTTTGTTCAGTGGCACTTGCTTCGATTAGTAGGAATCACTCGCAATCGCCAATCCGACCTCTTCTAATCATCAACAAACCAACTTGTATATACTTTATCAGCAGCACAGTACACTCAATGTATTTTCGAGTACAGCACTTGCCTTAAGTTGTCTTACTTGCACCAGGCACTTGGCCAACCTGGACACTCTGTCAGTTTTGTCTGTGTCTTCAAGCACACACACACTCAAACAGGCACAAAGTCCTGCAAACCCAAATTTGTGCCACTTGAAGTGAATTTCCCCACTCTAGATCGTCGTCGAGTGTGCACCTGACACCTTTTTGTACCTGTTGCACATACAAATAGAAGACGAAATAGAAAGTAAAATTATCGAAGAAGCACGCACAGAGAGTGAAGAAGAAGTCAAGTCACACAAGGAAAAGATAGCCATCTTACGATTTGTGTGTGTGAGCGAACGAACGAGTGTGTGTGGCAAACACTCGTTTTGTCATTGGACCTGTGCTAATTCGATCAAAACACACAACTTTCACGTTACTATTTCTCGCACTTATTTGTTGTATTTGCATTTGTCTTCGTATTTTCACTCTTATTCACGAAGAAGAGCTTCCTCGTTTGTTCGTCCATCATCATCATCATCATCGCAATACTCATCTTAAGTAGCTAAAAAAGCCTAAAGTCAAGTGTCAGTTGACACACTCTGCCCTCTTGTACACTTTTAATGAGAAGAAATAGCAGCCAAATCTCGAACCATCATCGAATAGTGCGCATTTAGCCATTCAAGTTGCTCACCACACAACCCACCACCACCACCTTGATCGATAGTAAATCTTAGTTGAGATTGATGCCCACACACTGCTCCTTCATCTCTTGCCACAAGTCTCTCAACTGTATATGCATTTACCGGTAAGTTTGACATTTTGATAATACTATTCCTATTCCATTCCATCTCTCCTCTTAATTGCATCACAGTCCGTGTCGGTATTTTGTGCATTTATTTCAATCCTTTCATTTGTGTCGTACTAAGCATTGTTTCGGTCTGTCTCCAAAATGTGTCTCTTGTCAAACAGATTGTTTCTCTCTCTCTCTCTCTCTCTCTCTCTCTCTCTCTCTCTCTCTCTCTCTCTCTCTCTCTCTCTCTCTCTCTCTCTCTCCCTCTCTCTCTCTCTCTCTCTCTCTCTCTCTCTCTCTCTCTCTCTCTCTCTCTCTCCCCTCTCTCTCTCCTCTCTCTCTCTCTCTCTCTCTCTCTCTCTCACTCTCTCACTTCTGATCGAGTGTAGCTGTCTGTTTGTTCATTAATTCTTCTTGTTCATCCCATGGCTCAGTGCACGTACTCCTCCGAGAGTGTCTGTGTCTGTGTCTGTGTTCATGTCTGTCCTGTTAGACTGTTCGAGGTTCATGCCACGGTGTCGGCACCTTAATACTATTTAAGTTTTAGGTGATTTTCCGAAACTGTTTTGTGTTTCATCGGCACATTCTTCAAATCATATTCGTTTTGGGTTGTTGGTTGTGCTTTTGTGTCGTATTAGCAGTCTTTCGGGTTTAAACCACCGCTCAAATTGAGCCACCACCACTACCCAACAGCAGAACACAGAACGTTACCACATTGCATGCTCTCTCAATGGAATCTCGATTGTCTGTGTCTGGCTGAATGTGCTCGTATGTGCATTATTAAACGCATCATCAGAGAAAACAATAATAAAAAACCGAACTAGCTTAGCTTCTATTCGGCATTGAGCACACAAAACAGAACACACACTCAATTTGCTGTTGCCAATCTTGAGCAATTCACTCAGCAGCAGCACACTCATCATCATCATTAATGCTCGTGTGTAAATCTCATTAAACTGCTATTTGTTTTAAGTATTTGCGGCATCCAAAAGGCACACAAACACACGACTTGGAATAATAATAAAGACACACAACTTTTTTTAGGGTTTAGGACTGTGTTGTCTTTCGGTCTTGAGAAATGTTTTGAATTGGGTGGCAAATTGTGTTTGTGCTCCAGTGCCTCCATCATCATCATGGCCATCATTGCTCATATTCACACACAGACAAACTCATAAACCGTGTTTTATTATTTGGTTTCATTTCGGTCTTTGATTCGGTAGGTTGGAATCTCATAGTCTCTCTCTCTCTCTCTCTCTCTCTCTCTCTCTCTCTCTCTCGCACTTCTGTTCAGTCTGTGAGCATCATCTCTCTGTCTCGAAGTAATGATGGCCATATAATGACTGCTTAATTAGATTGAATGTTTGCTTTGTGTGGTGCACTTTGATGATGGCTTGATGCAATTGCTGCTGCTGTTGCTTTCTTTATTTAGGTTAATTAGACAGACAGGCCAAGAGAGCTCGAAAGATGTGATGAGAGAAGGTTTAGTGTGGCTGTGTGTGTACTTTGTGTGTGTGTTTGGTTAGGAAGTAGAAGAGTTAGACGAGTTAGATGATGAGTACGAGAAGAAGAATCTACTACTATTCGGTCGGGTTAAGTTCTCGTCGTCTCAGGCGAGTGCTGTCAGCCTGTGCTCTGTCCCCACAGTGCACACAGATGCACGTGTTCTATCTATCTATCCACTTCATTGTATCCACTTCTGTCTGTCTGTTTCATATGTCGTCGCACCGGTATTCGTTCTCTCTCTCTCTCTCTCTCTCTCTCTCTCTCTCTCTCTCTCTCTCTCTCTCTCTCTCTCTCTCTCTCTCTCCTGCATACAACTCTTTGCAACCCATAATAAACCCACTCGTCACTAAAGTATTTTTTATACTTTGCGTATGTGTGTGCCTTTGTTTCGGTTCGGTGTGCTTGGCTTGGATAGCTTGTTGAATGGCTGCTTTTGATGTTGTACATGATAATATGATGATGCGTTGGCTCGCTGGGCTGACTAGCTCACTGGTTGGCTCTGACTGACTGGTGGCGATGTTGGCGATGTTGCGTGTTGCTTCATTCCGACCAGGCCGAATCATCTTTACCATCAAAACACACCAACACCAACACACACGAGAATTATTAGTATTGCAAACCAGAACTTGCACTCCAACTGCACTCTAAAGTAAAGTAAATGTAAAGTGTCGTTGGTGTATAAAAGTGTGTGAGTTTGTTCGAGTTATGAAATGAAATGAAACGAAATTGCCCATTTTCCATTGAGGACATCTTTGCTCGTGAATGAAACGATGTGTGTCCCGATTTGGCGAGTGTCTGTCTGTGTCGCCTTGGCATTAGGCAATCAAGAAAGAAATGTGTCTCGTGATTGTGGCCTGGAAAATGCCTTAATTTCATCATAATGAGCGCACATTACTAACATTCACACTGGACGATTTCAAGTGAAAATTTCGTTTCGTGACCGACCGAATTGCATCAATTTTACCAGGAACTTGCATTAAAGTGTAATTCAAAGTAGATGTGCCAAACTGTGACATTGCACCTCGACATGGTCATTTGATCGACTGCTTTTTTTATTATTTGAGATCTCGACTATCAGACTGACTAGACACTGGCCACACTCTTGATTGGCTTCTCACTCTCTCTTGATTCGCTGTCGCTCGTTTGCAATTTGATTAAAAAAAGATGAATATGTTCTCGCTTGCGCTGCAAGAGACAACAACTCAATTCACTGGACACCCACATAGAGTGAACAGTGAGTGAATGGTTGTGTAGTGTAGCCACTCTCTGCCACTTTCTCCCACTCTTCATTTGCATCGCCTGGTCGCCTTGTCCGCATCCTCTGCACAAGTGGCACCATCAAATCATCCACCACCAGAGCACCATCATCATATCTATTCACTTCATTGGGCAATCCATTTGTTCGTTCATTTGCACAATTGAACGAATCAAATACAACCTACTCGTTCCCAACTAGCAAATTAGATTTGATGCCGCGCGCGCGGCATTGCACTAGCTTTCTCTCTCTCTCTCTCTCTCTCTCTCTCTCTCTCTCTCTCTCGCTCTCTCTCTCTCCCTCTCTCCCTCTCTCTCTCTCTCTCTCTCTCTCTCTCTCTCTCTCTCTCTCTCTCTCTCTCTCTCTCTCTCTCTCTCTCTCTCTCTCTCTCTCTCCATCGCTCTCCCTCTCTTTTGATCCCCTTGAATGGCTATATTTGCACATGTGTTCTCGTAATTAGACTCGATTAATGTATCCCCATCTATCCATCCGTCAATCCAATGCACCACCACCACCTATGTTGTTGTCTTCTTCTTCTACTGTTTGTGTTTTCTGTTTGGCTAATTCGTATTTTCTATTTCTCTCCTTTCCATTCTGGACACACAGGCACACTGAACATCACAACTGGAAGCGACAGTCGGCAGTCGCACACCGACCAGCGAACACCATCAGATGACCACCAAACAGTTTGGAACACACACAACTTCGACTTGGCACAACTTGTGACAACTTCAATTGACAACTTCAATTAACAATTAACATCATCATCAGTCAAGCTCAGTCACATTGCACATTGTGTGCAGAGTCAATTAGTCAAGTGATCCAATCGACATTTTGACATATTCGCTAATTGGACTCAAGTGAGATCACGTGCAAGTACCCTCGCCCACCAGCCCTACAGCCCACGGTCGCATAATGCTAGTGACCAGTGCACTAGGCTACACCGTCAATCCACACTACCAGCCAAGCCAAACCGGTCAGTACTTAGTGTCGCCCTCGGTGGCACCACACCAGCCGTCGTCCCTAAGTCCGACCCTGTCCTCTGTGTGTCCCACCGGTGGTGGTGTTGGTGTTTTGGAGCAACAGTTCCAGAATCAGAACAACAATCTGACAGAGAGTTGTGCCTCATCCTCAGCCACAGCCGTGATGATCAATCCGGTGAGCGGCGAGCTGACCACCGCAAACGGCAATGGTGGTGGTGCGGCAATGAATCTCGATTCGGTGGCCTCAATGGTCGCCGCAGCCGCGGCCGCCGCCAACAACCCGATTGCCCTTCAACAGATTGCCACATCTACGGGCGGAGTGCCACTGTCGATGGTGGGCACAGACATGGGCCACATGATGGCCACCGACTACAGTGGTCACATCCTCTCGACCAGTCCCGTGCTGAGTGTGAACGGTGCCAAATTGAGCAACGGCAGCAGTGGTCAACAGTCGCCACATCCCAACAACATTCACTCCACCGCTGAGTATCTTCAACAGCTGCTCAAAGATCGGGCCAGACTGACCGCATTTCCCGGTACCTTTCTGCACGCCGAACGACTGCTAGATGCGGGTAAGTGACTTTGAATCATTGACCATTACACTTCCTTATGGATAAGATAAACAGTCTGTTTGTGTGTGCAAATGTTAGACAAAAGTTGACAGTGACAGGCCAAATGTGAGCACGCTGAGGAGTGCACAAATCAGATCAATCGCATTACTGTGCCACTAACTTTAAAGACTTTAAATACTTGGAATTTGAGCTATTGGTGGCTTATTGTCGACTGTCAGTCTGTGCCATCACGAAAGCCTCACACACTCGCATGTGTGCAATGTGTGGCGCACATCTGTGTCTGTGATCGTTTGAGTGAAGTGACTGTTGCTCGTTGCAGCCATCGAGTTGGTCGGTCTGTGAGATCATGTTGCTAACATGTTACTATCTGTCTGTCTAGCCTGGTCGCATTCAGTCATTCAGCTCATTAAGTCGATCACCCCCCGAGGCCAAATCCGCACGTTTTGGCCAAAATACGCAAAATACGCGAACACATAAAACTCGGAATGGCCAATGGCCACACCAAACAAACTAATAGTGAACCTGTTCTTTCCGTTTAGTATTTGTTTACAACATTTCATTTTGCAAACATTCGACACCAAGTGACAATGGCTCACAAACACGTACACAGACACAAGACGGGTAGTAGGGAGCTTGTGTCATGTGATGCACATTTGTTTGCGCTATCGCGACCAAATGTGTCTGTGTCTGTGTCTGTCTGAGAATTGTCTTGGTCATTTCATTTGCACTCAACGCGTAAATCATTCTGCTCAATGGCTACTCGTTGTATGTGTCGTTTGCACTTGGTTGTGTCTGACTTTACTGACACATGTGCCCATGGGTCGACACTATTTTTGGCACACACAACACACACACACACACACACACACACACACACACACACACACACACACACACACACACACACACACACACACACACACACACACACACACACACACAGCCAATGGCCATTACATTCTACTACTCTCGGCCAGACGCGTCACTCAGCTTCACTCAACAACGGAATCAGTCTCATCCGACCGACCGACCGACCAAGCCAAGCCAACCAAGCTAACCAACGTTGGATGCGACTCAGTGAAAGTCATTTATCTTAATGCATATAAGCACTATTCTGCCCTATTCTTCACAACACACATAGACACACACATAGAGACAATAAGTAATTCGCACAATTAGTAGTGCCAGTGCCTCGTCCGAGAGTCTAAAGTCAGCAGCAGTCTCCAAGTCGGCGAAGTGGTCACTGGTGGCAACAGGTTTGGCCAGTCGAAGTTTGCCTCATTTGTGGCCAGCAATTGACCTCTCTTCAATTTGCTCGCCATCTCAGACACAACTAGTGACTAGTGCTTAAGTATGTGTGCATGTGTGTGTGCATGTGCTTCTTCGATTATCCCCAATGCTCAGTTTGGTTTACTTTTCTTGTTATATTACTACTTCGACATCATCATCATCTCCCAATCCGCTTTGATTGGCTATTTGTTCAAGTTGTGCATGCGAGTGCTGTTGTGGTCAGTGCAACGCGAAACTTGACACTAAAAGACAAAACGAGCAAAAAGACAGAGACTGATCGAACATTACACCGAACAAATATAGCGATGATGATGATGATGATCATGAATCGAGTGAGCAATCATCAATCGAGTGGTCATCCTCACACGCTCGTTAGGTGAATCAATAATAGATCGATTGGCACACTTTGGCACAGTAAATCACTTTCCATACCAGGAAAGACAAACACTCACTAACTGATAACAAGACTCTGACTATGATTGGAGTGGAGTTGCGTGAGAGCGGCACTCGAACTGTTTGTTGTCGTTCTGTTCTATTCACTGTCCGATCGGTTGGTTGTTTCTATTTTGGTAGCCTCGTTTGCGCCAGGGAAACGAGCGAGCGCGCATCGTTTTGGCTTCATTTTTCAATTTATTAGTTTTCTTTCATTTTCGTTTTCAATCTGAGTTCAATATGAGAGGACCACTTTCGCTTTCTCATTTGGCTTCGTTTTTGTTTGTACGAACCGCTTGCCACCCATTCGGTGCCTGCTCTCTCTCTCACTCTCTCTCTCTCTCTCTCTCTCTCTCTCTCTCTCTCTCTCTCTCTCTCTCTCTCTCTCTCTCTCTCTCTCTCTCTCTCTCTCTCTCTCTCTCTCTCTCTCTCTCTCTCTCTCTCTCTCTCGCTCTCTCTCGATTGCACCCTTATGTATGTTTATACAGTTCGTGGGGCAGTGTGCAAATATGTTCATTGTCCGATTGGTCATCATTACTCATATTTATTAGTCAGTCTTTCACTAGTTGGCCAATTAATAATAATAATCACCGTGTCGAATTCAATTAGCAAAGCAAGTAACAGTCAGTCCATCCGTCCAGGTATTGCATGCCAGTTAGCATCATCACTCTCTACCTGTTGTGTTGTGTTGTGTTGTGCTATTGGCACGAATCGTACAACTTGCGGTGAGTTTGTGTGTGTTTGCCGAGTCGAGTAGTCTAATTGGCAATGGCATCTCCCATTTCCGTATATCTATTCCCGTCAGTTTAATAATATAATATATAATAAGCAAAAGCAGCAGTAAGAACAAAACAATGAACAGTCAGTGTTGTGTGGAATATTCCCTCAAAGTGGCATAATTATGATGATTATTACGAAGATGGTGATGATTACGATCCGTTTTGGTGGTGGTTGTGGTGGTGGTGGTGCCGAGTGACGATGACAACAAAACAAAACGAATCCAAACAGAACAGAATGGAGCAATAATATAACAACAACAAACTGGTTCTATCAGTTTGGCTTCATCTTGTTCCATCTCTCTCTCTCTCTCTCTCCTCTCTCTCTCTCTCTCTCTCTCTCTCTCTCTCATCTCCCAGCACAAAGTCAGTCAGTAGTCACTATTATTAGCATCACACGACCGATCTTGGCCATTTACTTTTGGTTGGTTGGTTGTAGTCATTTTGATGGTGATGATGTCAGTTGGATATGAATATTCGACATCTCTTGTTTTTGTAGGGGACCATTACGATAGCCTTCATCGGCTGTGCCAAATTGGCCAAAAAGTCTCGAAAATCTCAGACACAACCAAAACACATGAGAGAGTGAGAGAGAGAGAGAGAGAGAGAGAGAGAGAGAGAGAGAGAGAGAGAGAGAGAGAGCGACATTCAAGACAAGACATGCAATTGCCACTTGCCATCACTAATTAACCCACGGGTGGACGATCTATTTTTAGTTCATAGTTTTATATGTTGGTTCTCTCGCGTATAGTAACATTATTAAATGTGCAAACAACAATGCAAATTGCAAAAATACGAGAGAGACAGTTGTTCCAATTGGAACCGTAAATTATGCTAAACTACGAATGCAATGACAAATGTCTCCTAAATATTCGAGTTATGGACGCGAGTGTCGGAAGAAGGCAATTACGATGTAAATTATGCAAAATTGCGATCTCGATCGATTCGCGGAGTGAAGTGAGTAAAGTAAAGGTATTTCACTTACTTCGGCGTGCCTGTGTCCATACAGTCAAAACTATATCACACAGACTCATCAAATCAAAATGCAATTCAAATTGAAATGTGCCATCATCATCTGCTCTGCTCGGGCAAATTTGATCGTTCGCGCAAGATGGTTCAGTATTCACTTGCACTCGCATGACTGTCTGCCTATGCATAAATAACCTCGATTGATAACGGACCACGATAATTTATATATATAATGCTAATAAAATGTGAATGTGTGTCTGATGGTAAAGTGAAGTAGTTGTGAGGGAGCATTAGCAATTGAAATGAACGTAGAAGTTGATAGCCAAGTTGGAAGTTACGTTGTATGCCTGCCTGAACGAATCAATCAGTGAGAGAGAGAGAGAGAGAGAGAGAGAGAGAGAGAGAGAGAGAGAGAGAGAGAGAGAGAGAGAGAGAAGAGGGAGAGAGAGAGAGAGAGAGAGAGAGAGAGAGAGAGAGAGAGAGAGGGAGAGAGAGAGAGAGAGAGAGAGAGGGCGAGAGAGAGAGAGGGCGCGAGAGAGAGAGAGAGAGAGAGAGAGGGAGAGAGAGAGAGAGAGAGAGAGAGAGAGAGAGAGAGAGAGAGAGAGAGAGAGAGAGAGAGAGAGAGAGAGCAAGTAAGCCGGTCAGTGCCTATCACCTTTCGCAATCGGCGCAATCTTGATCATACACATTGAGCATTCAATCCCTCTCATCCTTCGAATGGTCATTTTCCAACTTGACACTTTCCATTTCGATCACTTCTGTCTGTCTGTGTGCATTACCATGGACCGAATCCAGTTTGTAAGGATGATCTTCTAGCTAACTAGCACTAAACTCAATAGCACACATTGCAACTATGTCATTCACTTATCATCATCATGATGAGCTCATCCATACCAAACCATTCAACACAGTCACACACACACAGTACATTCTATATTTACCTTGAGCAGCAGTTGAAGTGCTCAATAGTGCAAAATGGCACTGCTCATCATCAAAGTGACGTGATCTTGTTCTACGTTGAGCATTACATTACATTTTGTTTTTGTCACTCACTTCATTCATTCATTCATTCATCCATTCCGTAGACTGCCAATTTGTGTGTGTGTGTGTGTGTGTGTGTGTGTGTGTGTGTGTGTGACCTAATGCACCGGCACATAACGTAAATGACTGCACACTCATTGGTTTGGTTTGTGTGCTGTTGCTTGTTGTTCTTGGTAGTTGGTGCACAGAATATATGAATTAGTTAGAGACAGATATGAGAATGAGTGAATATAGACAATTCTTTGTGTAAACATTAGATTAGCATTGATGGAGCAGCAGCAGCAGCACTCAACAACAAGCGACAATGAATGCAATGTTGAGCGTGCTGGAGTGCAACAGTGCAATTGTCCTTACACGGACGCGTCTTCACGGCAAAATGGTCTCACGAGATAAGAAAGCGAGAGACATTCGAGATGTTCACGATGTTCACGAAACACGAGAGAGAGGTGTTCTTTTCGGTGGCAATGGTTGTGTTCCGTTTTGTTTGCTTTGTGACTGTGACTGTCAGTGAGTGTTAGTGTTACTAGTCACCCAACTAGTCATCCAAGACTTGCACACACACACATCCACTAACTATAGTTCCGTTTGTTTTGTTTGTGTTAGATGGCATCATCACTTGCCAGTACTGCACTAACACAACACCAAAGACAAACATTGTTTGGCACTGTGGGTTTGATGTGTGCTTTTGATGATAGCTTTGACTTGTTGAGCAGATGAGAACGAACGAGAGTGGTACCGAATTTGTGTTGTGTGTGTTATTTGTTCGCTCGTAATGCAAAGCTGAGGTGCGAACTCTGTTCCACACAATGCCAATTGACATGATGAGCGCTACTCGATTTCATTTAGTTTGAGTTCCATTGAGCAATTGAGCAGTTTAGTGTTTAAGGAGATGGTTGAACATCGAAAGTGGCCAGCCACTTGTGTGTGTCTGCAACCGTAAACAATTGCAAAGTGAGAATGAATGACCAGTGGGAATTGAGCTGTCAAGTGACTCTCTGTCATCATATTCTCCTCGAAGTGTGTGCACAGTCTGCACACCTCAATTCGCCTCACTCTGTCACTCTCATTTTCCGCCAATCTGTCGGCCTCAATCTATCTAATTACCTTTATGAATAGTATGCATACAACTAGCATATATTCTCATCACCATCACCATCATCATAACCGCCAACGGCAAAAGTAAAAGTAAAAAGAACAACAGAGCAACACGTTGTTCGAAGTTGTGTACGTATTGCGAAATATGTCTCCTCTACTATTCCGAATTGGAATGTTTTGTCGTATGAGAACTACCGCAGAATTGTGCACGCGCGGGCCCGGCATCACTCGTTCAAATTGAGCCGATCGCTCTACCAAAAGTGACAGTTGTGAACGATACTATGCGAACTATGTTTAGATGATGATGATGATGATGATGAGACATGATCACCATCACCCAGCCAATGGTTACGGTGAAAGTCAAAGCCGATCAGACTGGTGATGTGTCACCAGCACTCAAACACAAATCACCGGCATAAATTTATTTGTCTTGTTTCCTCTCTCTCTCTCTCTCTCTCTCTCTCTCTTTATCTCTCTCTCTCTCTCTCTCTCTCTCTCTCTCTCTCTCTCTCTCTCTCTCTCTCTCTCTCTCTCTCTCTCTCTCTCTCTCTCTCTCTGCCACACTAACCGGCAATACAAAACAGTAAATCAGTTACTATTTTCGGCAAATTCGACACATCTCTCAAACAGTCTTAGTCTTACAGTATGCCGACATATAACTCGAACTCTACAAAGTCAAGTATTTATGGTTATTGCCGATTGTGTCAATGACTGTTAACTTGTTGTTGTTGAAGTTTTCAGTTAAAGCTAAAGCTAAAGCTAAAGTCGACGGTGATCGATATGCAATGCACAAAGTCTCCGAATCGAACTACTTTTAAGTTATGAATGTCTGATCTCAATGGGTTAATCCCATTGGCCGTATATCGCCTTTAATGGTGTTGTGCTCGGCTGTGCGAACGCCAACCACCACTCGAACCTCTCCTTACTCGATCCTAATCGAGGCACATAAATTACCTTTGATACTACGTGTGTATTGCGACATCGAGGCGGCATTCGAGGTTGCATTCGAGCAGTGCTTTGATTAGTATTTCTTGGCGTCGTACTCTGTGCATTGGGCAGTTTAATGTTTAGCATTATCTCATAATCCTCCTGCATATAAGTCGTATGTAAGTGCAGTCAGTGTCTGGTGCAGGTCGGTTCTTTTCGGTCGGCCAGTCCACCTTCTATTACCATTCGCCTTCGCCCATAGACATACAGAGCTGCTGCTGCTGCTGCTGCTGCTGCTGCTGCTGCTGCAATCAGACTTTGGGAGCGAGTGTCGAGTGTCTAACACTCCAAAAGAAAAGTCTAACATGCAAAAGACTGTAGACACTTCACTTCACTTGGTGCAATGTGTGTTTCGTGTTGCGTTCATTGTGTTCGCCAGTGGCGAGTTGGCGTAGGTTGCCGCCTTTTGAGTTCACTTTGCCACCACCAAACATTGCATCAATTCTGCATTAGCCGCATCAACCTCGCGCGCGCACTTGGTTATCTTGGCCAGGCACGGTCACCGAGCTTGTTACTTTGCACACCATCACCACTGGCTGTGCACAACCAATCGAGTAATGATATACCTGTCCGAGAGAGGGAGAGAGGGAGAGGGAGAGAGAGAGAGAGAGAGAGAGAGAGAGAGAGAGAGAGAGAGAGAGAGAGAGAGAGAGAGAGAGAGAGAAAGAGACAACCAAGTGTTGGTTGCATTCACCTTTCGCCCGGTTATCTCACCTTTTAGGCATGTGGAGTAGTCGATTGTATTATTAAGTTCACTTCACTGCCACTCTCGGTAATCGATCTCTTCTCCTTACGCCCAAGCCGGCATAGTTACCATTTGCACAGACACAGGCACACAGCCCACAATGTTCATCATACCATACCATGTACCATCTGTAGGCAAAACATTCGATTAAGCCAATCAATCGATTCGAGTCGAGCCGAATCACCAACCCAGCTGGTTGGTTTGTTCAATTGTTGATCGAGTGCACCATGACAGTGCTATGTAGAATGTACTTTGCATCGATTTGAGTTTAGTTTAGAGTTCAGTTGTTCAGTTCATTGTCAGTTTTGCCTTGACAGTGCACATCTCCAACTAGGTGCAGCAGACAAATCGGTGATGTACTTGGCTTACCGATGAGCAGATATATGATCATGATGGTATCCTATTCCTTTTTGTTGCTATTCATTCCTTTCATTACATCGGTGACTTATCTGTCTTAATCAAATGCACATTAACAAACAAGTGAGGAACCTTATGGTGCAACTGCATTGATGCACATCTCTCCACATGATGATGATGCATCCATTTAGTGATCGTAATCTCTTTTGTTTGCATCATCGTAAGCATCGATGATGATGGTCAATCGATGATGCCCTTTCATGGTATTATTTGTGTTCATTCATTACATTCTCTCAATCGAAGTAGTCATCGCCACTACACTCGATCATTAGTACACACAGTAGAAAGTGAATGAGTCTGAATGTCCACACTAGTGAATGCGCTAACTGGGCACACTGATTGATTGCCACTAAATGATTGCCCATTCGCACTGACTAACCATGCAATACACACACAATTGAAGACGAGAGAGAGAGAGAGAGAGAGAGAGAGAGAGAGAGAGAGAGAGAGAGAGAGAGAGAGAGTTAGTCACTTGTTACTGTTGTTTTGTTGTGTCTATCGAATACACACAATTGCACTCATACAGACGTACTCAATAGACAAAACAGTCGGTATCACTCTTCACTAAATGACATCATTTCGAATTGTGAATCTCTGTAACCATCACCACCACCACCCCCTCCACTAAAACAATATGACACATCACCATTTCAATTTCCTGTTGTACTTTTCGGTCCAATTGAGCCGCTCAAAACAGCAACACCACCAACTTCTATTACTTAGATGATGTTTGGTGGTGAATCGACTCGATGAATCGTAGTGTTGAAGTAGTTTGTCACTTTCGTGTAGCTTTTCAACATTCACACGCCAACACACACTCACAAACAGACAGACAACCAAACAGACAAACAGGCAGGCAATTGCAATAATAGCTAAGGTAACTTTTCTATTCGGTTTTGGGTGCCGAAAGAACTAATTTGCCTGGTGTGTGTCTGTGTGTGTGTGTGTGTGTTGATGGAAAGCTTTTCACTTTCGGTTTGACTGTTTGCTCGTTCACTGTTCGTTCACTTGGAACGTGCTTTCGTGCCTGTATGGCCTCAGACCGAGACAAACAGTCAGTCAGTCAGTCAGTCAGTCATTGTGTGATCATTTCGGCAGTGATTCACACTGACATTCACGTAATTGGGAGCCAATTTGACGAATGCATTCTCGTGTGTGTGTGTGTGCGTGCTAAAATAATGCTCAAACCGTAATAATAAAACGGTCGAGGTGCAATTGACAGTGCTCAACTCGACACCGATGATCGACATGGTGAGTTATGTGTGCAAGTGTAATGAGTGCACTGAACATTGCCACTTGAAATTGATGTTCGATTTATGAGCGCAACATGACAATCACAATTAATCATCATTGCAGACGTCAAGGGGCTCAACGGGGTGAGATGAGCCAATTGAGTGGCTTACTTGTGATGTGTTTAGTGGCTGTTGTTGTTGCCAATGTTTGGCACTGAACCCAAAAGTGTCGCGTTTTTTTGGTGACTAACCGTGTCTGTGTGTGTGCCATTGCACTTTGTGCATTGCATTCATACGTTTGTCTGTTCACTCTTGCTCTAAAACAAATCGACTATAGATTGAATGCTGCCTTTGTGTGCTAATCGACTAAAGTCAGTTGTCAGTCATTTGGTTGTGATTGTGTGATGATGATGATCATTGGCAAGTGGCACATTGCGCGCGGCACACGAGCACACATTCACAATCATAGACCGACAAACAACACCAACCAAGCAGCCTAAACCAATCGATTACTCTCGGCTGGTGGTGTGAGTGGGTAGTAGGTCTGTACTGTGTGCCTTCTGTGGCACTGCCAGCACTGACTTGTCTTGCACACGACTTTGATTTATCTTTAGTCTTCTTCTTCATTTGCTCGTACGGCGAATCTTGAGAAAGCCGGCGAATCACTTGACTAATACTAATGTCGATGGGCACAGCAAGTGACACACAGCCAGACACAACAGTGCTAATGAGTGTAATGAATGAATGTAACCTATCGCAGTCCTAATACTGTGCACAACTAATAGTCGAATGGCACACGACACATGTGGCACATTATCATCATTAGCAGCAGCAGCAGTGCAGTACACTACAAGTTGCCCAATTCTGACACCGCACATTCATGTGCGAGTTCATGTGCCAGACTGTGATCGATTGTGACCATGTGTTGCTCCGCTTAGTGAGTCATCATCTCACTCATGATGATGACAAATGATGGCACAGACATCGTTCTTATCGTTGATCCAACCAACGGATCATCAATGACTGTCAATAGACAGTTGGCGCATTGACAAGACACGTTATTGTATTGATTGAATTTGCACATATATATATTGCATTAGTGTGTGTGTGTGTGTGTGTGTGTGTGTGTGTGTGTGTGTGTGTGTGTGTGTGTGTGTGTGTGTGTGTGTGTGTGTGTGTGTGTGTGTGTGTGTGTGTGTGTGTGTGTGTGTGTGTGTGTGTGTGTGTGTGTGTGTGTGTGTGTGTGTGTGTGTGTGTGTGTGTGTGTGTGTGTGTGTGTGTGTGTGTGTGTGTGTGTGTGTGTGTGTGTGTGTGTGTGTGTGTGTGTGTGTGTGTGTGTGTGTGTGTGTGTGTGTGTGTGTGTCATTTTTCTTTTTCGGTTTCTATTTCGAATATTTCGCCCCTCACTTGCCAATTACTTCCGAAAGGTTGTGTCAAGTCAAACTAAAAGTTAATAAGGAAGTTGCTGTCGAAGTTGATTAAATGACTTCAAATGTGACAAATGACACAGCCAATCTGGTCTCCCATGGGCACTCGGATGATGATGATTTTGTGATTAGACTTTAGAATCACACGAGACACTGCACTTGGCACCAAAAGCGACTGAATTGAGGAACTATGAGGCACATTGTGCACTGTCTGAACCTAAATTGACCTTTCCTTCTCGCCTTCTATTGTTCACACAGTTGTGCTGACATGTGCAGAGACTTTTAGCCCATTGTGGTGTGGTGCGCTGTAATTAAACGCAATGGAATGTGCACACGAGTGCATACGAAAGTCTACACTCACATTGAAAGGGGAAAGACAATGAGCAAGCAAGCAAGCAAGCAAAGGGTTGGCCTACATGGTTTGTCACTGTTTGTGTGTGCACCCGCATTGGAATCGTATATTAAATCCAATGGGTGAGAGATAGACGACACACAATCGAATTAGCTTTCGAACAAACTGAACTCGATTGAAGAACGGGGGAAAACATTGTGTCAACTGCCAATTTATATTTACACACGAAACGAGACTACTCTCGAATGAGTTGAGTAGAGTAGAGTGTTCGAATTGTCCGGGTGCGTGTGTCTGCAAATGTTAGTGTGCATTGTTTTGTGTGCAAGGAGGTTTCTCGTCTGGCTGTTTCTGTCGATTGTTCACAATTTGCCATTTGGTCGGTGCAGATTGTGTCACTCGAGCCAGTTCAGTCTTGTGGAGCAGTACATCACGACCACCGTAGTTCCATCGATTTCTCCATTTACAAACTTATACTATTTCACTATACATCTTTGTGTCCTCTGTGGACTCCGTCACATTCGCTGACAAGTCATTGTCTATCATCTAACTTGGAAGTTGACATCTTGACAGATTGGACAGATTTGTCTTGTTGCTCCGCCACTACGCGACAAGTGTTCTTTTATTCTGTACTCTTTTAGTTGTTATACTATTCTTCTTTGGCTTGTCTCAATTTGTGTGTTGTAGTTCACCATCACCCCAAACATTACAATGCAGCAAAGCTCATTCCGCCGTCATTCGCAGCAGCCAAAGTGGCTTTCTCGTCCCCAGACATTCGATCCGAGTAATGTTCATTCATGTTCTTGCCTTGGAGTTAACTTTTGTCTTTTTTTCTTATTCTTATTCTTTTTGGTTGTGTCGCGTGTTCGTTGTCGTTGTAGTTTCTTTATTGGTGTATGTGCCTCAATTGGTGCGCTTCCTTAATTGGCAGCCCAATTGAGGCACACACACCAATTTGCAAACAGACAATTTGCACCAATTGCCACACTAATTCGACGAGTCTCATGCCAAGTTGTCTCTGTTTCCACAATCATCAATTCATTTTTGTCGGTGTCGGGGCGGACGGGCAACAATTAACACTTGTGACTGCAAATGCAGTGCACTGCATGCACAGACAGACAGGCACACGCGTCCATTGAGCCGGCAGTGTCCATCACACTAATTGACATGTTCGACTATGGCATTGGCTCGTGGCTGTTGTGGCTGTTGATGTTGATGTTCTTGTTGTTGCCAACGTGGTTTTTGCATTTCGCACCAAACTAGATGGTGGTTGACCAGAATACTGAATACTGAGAGAGAGAAAGAGAGAGAAAGAAAGAAAGAGAGAGAGAGAGAGAGAGAGAGAGAGAGAGAGAGAGAGAGAGAGAGAAAGAAAGAGAGAGAGAGAGAGAGAGAGAAAGAGAGAGAGAGAGAGAGAGAGAAAGAAAGAGAGAGAGAGAGGAGAGAGAGAGAGAGAGAAAGAGAGAGAGAGAGAGAGAAAGAGAGAGAGAGAGAGAGAGAGAGAGAGAGAGAGAGAGAGAGAGAGAGAGAGAGAGAGAGAGAGAGAGAGAGAGAGAGAGAGACTCGTATTACTCAATATATATTGCCAAATCGAACTATGCCAAACGAACTTGGCTACCATTAATCAATGAGTGCTTTGGCTGTCACATACACGCCCACCTGCACAAAGTGCCACTGGTGCCACACAATGCCAACAGTGTGCACTTTGCACTATCATTGCAAACTTTGAACCATCGATGCAATCACGACCACATCTCGCACACTTTGAACACTTTCGAGTGTTAGTTTGTGAGTTCGTGTGCCTGGGCGGTTTGGGCGTGCTACGGCCAAAGTGGCCACAAAATTGGCGCCCAGTTGATTAATTAAGTTACCATTAATAGCACATTCTTGTGGCCTGTGTGTGTGTGCCTGGACACATAGTCGACACATTGCCTTTTAAGGATTAATCGACACACACAAAAGCAGACAAGACAGCACAAATTAGTCATTCACTCCAATTGCGACGCCGAGTGCTCGCAAAGCGAACGAGTGCGATCTAGTTGAGTGTCGCTTGAAGGCGATTGAGCCTCCGCACACTGACTAAACACTGTGACTGACTGACTGTGGGACACGTGATCTAATTGTGTTGTGTATGCCGCGCGTTTGTGTCGTTTAATCTTCAATCCCTCAACTTGTGCCACCGCTCACTTGCCCACGCTTTTTGTTGTTGTGGTTGTTGTTGTTGTTGCATTCATAAGAATACGCTCGTGCACTCACAAAGGCACAATGTGAAGCCAATTTGCATTTGCATTTGCACACACTTCTTCTTCTTGATCTTTGTCGCCTGATCTAACAATTTTCCATTTGTTGACACACAGAAATCGCCCGAATTCGAGCATCGCTCTTTCAAATCAATGGCGACGAGAAGAAGCCACTGGTGCTGCCGGAACCAGAGGGAGCCGTGATTATGCGCACCGAGAAGGTTTACGTACCAGTGGAGGAACATCCGGAGGTCAGTCATAATTGGAGCGCATTTAGAATCTAATATGAACGATAATGATTTAATGATAGTTCAACTTTGTGGGTCGAATTCTTGGGCCACGTGGCATGACAGCGAAGCAGCTCGAAATGGAGACTGGTTGCAAGATTATGGTGAGAGGTCGAGGATCGATGAGAGACAAGAAAAAGGTGAGTTTGAGTTTGATAGAGTGGCTAGTGGCGATGAAGGGGAAGGGAGTGTCCGTGATTAATCGAAATGACACAGTGGTCAAAGGTCAACTCATAGCCGTACTAATGACTTAACGATAACCTTTCACCCAGGAGGAGAGCAATCGTGGCAAGCCAAATTGGGAACATCTCAACGACAAGTTGCATGTGCTGATCACGGTGGAGGACACCGAAAATAGAGCTGCCGCCAAGATGCAACGAGCTATTGACGAAGTGAAGAAGCTGTTGGTGCCTATTGTGAGTTGATTACGCTTGAGTGGCTCGGTTATTGATTGATTGATTTTGATTGACACACACACAGACTGAGGGAGAGGACGAATTGAAGAAGCGACAACTGATGGAGCTGGCCATCATCAATGGCACTTATCGCGATTCTGCACAGCGCAACAGTGAGTCCACTTGTTTTGTTTGCACAATTTTGTTTTATGTTTTGAATTCATTTTTGAATAACCGATTGTTTTGTCTACTTTCTCTTCTTTGCCTCATCCATCACAGCCCAACAGCAATGCCTCACACTCGGTCTCGATGCCGAGCAGCTAAAGTCACTGGCCATTCCAATGGCCCTAGCGTCTCACCCGATGCGTCACCAGCAGTCGCTCGGTGCCCCACTCATACTGGGCCATCATCGACAGTACGCCGGCCAGTCCGCAACTACCTCTGCACTGCTCAATGGAAATCATGCCGCGGCAGCTGCAGCTGCAGCCGCAGTGCACGCCGCATCTCAGCAGCCACAACTGATCACCAGCAGTGACGGCTCCACACTGCTGTACACTACCGCGAATCAAATGTACGGCACAGCGGCGGACTATCATGCGGCTCAGGCCGCGGCCGCCGCTGCTCACCATCATCATCATCATCAGTATGCGACACTGGGCGGCTCGCAACTGATTGACTTTTCGGCTGCGGCTGCGGCGGCTGCTGCTGCACACGCCGCCGCTGGAACACCAGTCATCGACACAACAACCGGTGGGTTATACGGTAGCTGACTGGATAGCTACCACCAACACCAACACCAACACCAACCGACACAACAACACCTCAGCTAGCAAACAGAGACTCACTAGTTCATTAGCTCATTAGTAGCAGTAGTAGTGATGGTTGGACTATGATAATATAATACTCAATTCAGATCAGACTAGACTACTCTTAATGAGTGATCCTGAAAAGACCCAAGTGCAATTGCACACAAACATGAACAGACACTCACTCCTTAAGTTAGAGTGCATAGTTCAAACTTGCATTGTGCTAAACTTGTGCCACTCAGTGTCACAAGCTTCGATGGAGCACACACACACACGCACACTTCATTATTGCCATATTAAGACACTCATACACCTACCAGGCTACTTATTTAATTATGGCACACACACTAATTAGCCTTGTGTGTGCCACAATGTGCAATCTTAATTAGTGTGTCTCAATTAGTTAGCATTGCCTCTCGGCACAATGTCTTTCCGTTGTTGTCGTTGTGTCTTCATTCATTCTCGTTAGGCCTCAATGGCCTTAACAGGTTCTCCTGTGCTCTTGCTCTTGATCCTGTGATGAAAGACACACAAACAAATAGACAAACCTCTAAACTCATTTTGGATCGAACTCTAACCAAAGACTGACAAAAAAGACTGTCAACCGTCACCTCACCGGTGCAATTTGCCAAGTATTATGTCTCTTCTCTTCTGGAGCACATTCGCCCACCAAACCATTTTGTCATCTTGTCACCAAGTTTTAGTTTAGTTTGCATAGTCCGTTCAGTCCTCCCAGTCAGCTAGCTTTCAAGTCATAGTTCGCCTAGAGAGCGTAGTAGTATCCGTCCCAATCGACTTAGTGATGCTCAGCTCCAGTGTCAAAGGTCAACTCAGGACCGAGCGCGGCAATATACTCGTCAAACAGATGTATTATTACTATCATTGTTATCTTATTTATCGTTTTCATTTCTTTTGTCGTTTTTGGCTTTTGACCTTCTCCATTCTCTCTTCCTCTCTCACATTTTGTTAGTCGTTTCGTTATTTTGTTCTTTATTATCTCGTTATTACCCGTGTTCGTTGCTCTGTTGTTCTATTTCAAAGTATTATTCGTATTCTCTCTCTCTCTCTCTCCCTACTCAACCTCGATCCATTTTTAAAATATGTTATTATCATTGTTTGGTATTTCAATCTCTCAATGCTCAATCGAATTTCGACTGATTTTATTACAATTATTTATATTATATTTATATATTATTTATTTATTATTGTTCGCTTGCTCATATTACTTCGATCGATTCCTTTCACTCGCTCACTCTGGCGCACTCCACTCAATTGGGCGTGTGCCCGCGCGCCTGTTCTCGATTCGATTAGTTCCATGTGCATTTGTTGTGTATTTGCACAAACAACAACATGTGAGCACATTCAATCACACACACACTCGTTCACACCAAAGAGAGATTCTCAATTCTCGAATCACGTGATCACGTGCCACAAACACACAAACACCACCAGTGCTCCATCGATCACACTCAATCGAATCACTCTCACTCTCACTCCTTTGCACCTTCAAACTTTCTATTTTTGAACTTTCTATTTCGATATACATTGCTTTGCATAACTCACGTACACACACAAATTCCCACATTGTGCAACTAAACTCTATTTATTATTACACGAACACAACCAAAAACGTTTTGATTTCTATATTTATATTATTTGTGTCCTTGCTGGACAATGTTTCCTCGCTCCGCTACGAGTTACCCAAACTCATTAGTCGGCGTGCCATATACCAAAGCCATACCACTCTCTTTTTACGACTACTTTACATTTTGTTTATTTTTGATTGATTGCTATTTTGACAAATCTATTTCGAATTCTGTTTATAATTCTGCTGTTTTCTATTTTGATGACACAAATTTGACTATCTTTGATGACTCACTCATGATGACGCACATGATGATGATGATTAAATAGAATACTGTTACGAACTGTTACGAATTCGAACGTTGTCAGTGTACAGTGAAGGGTCTACCATAAGCTTTCATCAAACTAATCAGTGAATCAGTGTGCACCAGTCAGTGAGTCCTGTCTCGTCTATTGTACATACAAACTAAAATGCCCTCAATCTATCGCTAATTTCGTTTGGTCTGGACACTTTTGCTGTGCTTGTGCGCCTAACTCTCTTGACTCTTGACAACTTAATTGAGTGTCACGTGACTCTTATGTCACCACAATTTATTAGCTAACCTGCTCACAATCAATTCGCTAACACATTCTAAATACTCGGCTCGGTGCTCACACTTACACTGGGCTCTCACCCACTTCGGTATTATCATCGATGATTACTAATGCTTTCTTCTTTTTCTCTTCCCTCTCCCGCTCACCGTAACCCAAAAAACGAACTGCGCTGACCAAATGACCATTGACCAACCCATTCACAACATACCCAAACTCACACAAACTTGCTCGCTCATTCTCTGTCTCTCTGTAATTCTATTGTCTATTGATATCTGTTCAAAATTGTCTCTTCCATGACTGACTAAAATATATATATTCTGCTATTGTGCCACTCTACACACTACCATCACATGAACACAAACTCAAACACTCAAATAACCACACGAATCGCCTGTCTGGTCATCTCTCGCGCTATTCTCTTCTCTAATTCTGTGCTTGTCTCTCTCGCCTGTTCGCTGTTCTGGCCACAAAACCCAAAACTCGGTTTTATTTCCATTAACATTCGCCGAACCAAACAAACCAAACCAAACCGCGCAACGCCTCTAACTCCATTCAATCACTAATGTTATTGTTGTTGACTCACTACTGACTGATATCACGTCCATCGTCCCCTTTACGGTATTGTTTGTTGTTGTTGTGGAAATGTTCTTTGTTCCCAAAAAACAGGTGCATCGAAGGAGAAACGAGCCCGCACCACCATCACCAGTCGTTACCATCCGTACGATAGTTTGATCATTCAACGAGCCACCACCGGATGACCATGACAGTGAACGTTCTGTGACAGAATATGTCCAAGAATCAAACAAAGATGCTTTTGCGATCGTAAGTCGACCCTTGAACCCACATCCCTTTGGAAACGACTTTTTGCAATTTGAATCTCCACACATTTTGTTTCATCATCATCATCGCCATTATAACTATCTCATCACGTGACCACTCTCTAACTGACCACACAGATTCACAGATACTCTCCCCTCTTGACCATTGCATCCTCAATCACATCTTGTTAGTTTGTAGTTGGATGATCGTAGTTCGAAGATCGTAGTTCGAAGATCGTAGTTTGTATTTCATATTTCAAGTTTCATTTGCATTTAGCAATACTTTTGGCCTTCAGTGTGTTCAGGCTTTGTGCTCAGTATCCGTCCGTGCCATGTGTCCACTAGCGCACACGAACATTTAGTAGCATATTAGTAGTAGCAAAGTGATAGTGTGCAATTGCAATCAATACAATCAATAGTCCGTGTCATAATACAACTAGACCAACTAGGCCAAGTTGGAGCCCATAGCGCACACGTTGTAGTGCCAATCTCTCTCTCGAGTAATAATCTCAATCTCTTTTTGTTATCCTGTTATATCTTCACACTCATTTTCTGGTCTTTCCCCTACAAATCAGAGTGCAATCTCAAATGTTCAAATAATCAGCCAAGCACAAACACAAACTCCCACTCTCTCCTATTTGTACTCCTCTGTTTTCTTCATATTTTTGTTTGTTGACGTTGAGTTGATGTTTACTATTTTAACGTAGAACGTGTAGATCTTCAAATAATAATTGTAATATTATTGTCATTAATGTACAAGTCATGTTTTGGTCATTTAGTTCATTCACTACTCGAGCACACACACTTTCAATCTCTCTTTATTTTATCTCTAAGATTAACTCTATTAATAACTCTAAACATAGCTCACATTCGTCCAATAAGTCACTTAACCCCTTAACGGTGTTTATGTGGTCAAAGCCAAAGCTTAACACAATCGAATCAATTGCCTTTCACTCTTTCTCTCTCTCTCACTCACTCGCCGCCACCAATTTGCCTTATTAACATAACATAACAAATCAATCGATGATTTCTATTTTTGTGTTTTACTATTTCGCCTCCTTTTCTTATTATATCACTCACTCTCTCACAACACTCAACCAAACTGTTCACTGACTAACCAATTGATTCACACTGACAATGTAATGTAATGTAATAATCACTCTCTGCTCACTCTGCTCTATTGCTCTTTTCCCTGTCTGATTTCACTTTTTGCACTCTGTAATAATGATTAATGATAATCTATCTCCTCACTCTATTTGCCTTATCTTATTGCATTCGGTATATATTAATAATATAATAAACGTGTCTATGTCTAATCCCTCATCACCACTTTGTTTGTCACTGTCTTCAAAGTTCGCTAACCAAACGGAACTAATTGATAATAATGATTGACTTTTCCGCTGCCGCTGTCTGATGCTGTCTGTCTGTTCTGTCTATTTGTGCCTGCTGTGTTCGATTGTTCGAGGCTTGTCAGACACACAATCAATTCAAATTGAACATCGATGCCACATGCCACTCTAATTAGTCAATCAACAACAATCACCAATTCGACATGTCTACTTACTAAGCCAACTATCGCGATCGCTTGTATGCACAAAAGTATAAGTATTAATAGCTAAACGGGTGCCTCTTGACCAATGAACACTTGAGTCAGGTCAACAGCATCATCATCAATAAATATGGATCATATTGTATGGTGAGTGCAAGGTCAAATGATTGCATATGTTAATAATTGAACATAATTAAATATAATAAAAATTTATATATCTGCAATGTGTTTGTTCATTTTTATTGGTCCACCTTAAAAGGTTTAATAGTTCATTCTGTTTGATGGTCACCTTAGTGATGGACCGTCATAATCGCCATCGATCGACCTTGTAGGAATGAGCTTCACCTCACTTTACTTTCTCTCTCTCTCTCTCTCTCTCTCTCTCTCTCTCTCTCTCTCTCTCTCTCTCTCTCTCTCCCTCTCTCTCGCCCTCTCTCTCTCCTTCTCTCTCTCTCTCTCGCCCTCTCGCCCTCTCTCTCTCTCTCTCTCGCCCTCTCTCTCTCGCCCTCTCTCTCTCTCTCTCTCTCTCTCTCTCTCCCTCCCCTCTCTCTCTCTCTCTCTCTCCCTCTCTTTCGACCTAACTGCACTTTTGTGTTCGTTTGTTCAACCTGGTTGTCACTGGTTGCCATTATCATCTTTACAGTTGTTAATTGCTAATTGCCACTGAACAATCAGTCTAGTAAATGCATTGTATTGTGTTGTGCCAATGTGATGCGCCATTGTAATGGGCTTATTATTATTACCTAATTGCATCATCATCATCATCATCACCACAGGTGATCATATTGCGTTCTTTTGTGTGAAGCTTTGTGTGATAACTGACATGTTTGTTTTCGGCTCACCTGTGGCTCAATCAAGTGACAGGTTTGTATTCTAATGCAAATGGAATCATAGTCATGGAATTGTGTTGTCAACTCAATAAAGCAATCCCATCCCAAATGTCAATGCCATGGTTGTTAATTAACGTAGCAATAATCACCTGTTTACTGGACACTGGCCAAAGTCTGCCAAGAATCTAACAATACTTAACCGGAATGTTGGTATAGTCTACTTTTTATGGCCCCCTTTAACACTACTTTTACGCTAATTGCCACTCATTATGCCCGATCTGCAAAGCGAGAGCGCACGAGCATCTGTCACTCGTTAAACTGTGATCTTGTGTGTGTGTTTATGACTTCGTTCCATTTGTGTGACTGTCTTTATGGCTCAAGGCACAGTTATTATTGGTTGGTCATGTACAAAGTGCACCGAGTAGTAGTAGTGTGGCCACAGGCACAGTGACACAATAGTGTGCCTGCCTAATGTGCCCAACCAAGTAAATGAAAGTAAAGTTGTAAAGCAGTAAAAAGTTGTGTGTGGTAGTAAGCGAAAGTGTTTAGTCTTCATGTCCAACCTGGGGGATCTGTGATGTGCAGATGATATATGACCCAGTGCGAAGTGCACTCATCCGGACACACTTGGACAAGACGCTGCGCCGGTTAGATGTTGCTGTTGTTGTGAGACGCATTCTCAAGGGGAAGAGAGACGCATTCTCAAGATCAGATCGGTGGAGTTAACCAGCCAAGACGCAAACAAACATACAAAGCATCATCATCATTCATCATATTCAATATATTGAAGAAGAAGAATCGATTCGAACTTGTGCATCACCGAATGGTGTGTTTTGATTGTTCATTACCAGTGCGACCACCAAACACAGAAATCACCGACATTGACTTTTTAAATGCTTGATTGAATTGAGCATCTACATCGAGTGACACATTCTCTTCATTGCATTGTCTCTATTTGTTTAGTTAGTCTATTTGTCTCTCTCTCTCTCTCTCTCTCTCTCTCTCTCTCTCTCTCTCTCTCTCTCTCTCTCTCTCTCTCTCTCTCTCTCTCTCTCTCTCTCTCTCTCTCTCTCTCTCTCTCTCTCTCTTTCTTTCTGTGTGTGTCAAATTCTCCATCTCCATCAAAATTGATGATATTACTAATCAAACAAGCAACCAAGGCGGTGACTTTGCATTAATCGTACACCGATCGACTCGATTCCACTCAAGTCTTTGTTATTTGTAAAACTAAACTCGATCCCATCGCACGCATTTCTCTCTGATTAACCATTAACTCGGTCAATCATGGCCCGTCTCGGTCTTCTATACATTGCCGCCTATGTATTCACCATTCTGGTGGTGGCCGACAGTACCTACTACCTGGTGACTGCCGCCGATCATGACTCACCCGGTGCCTACTATGCGACCATGTCACTGCGCATCGTGTTCGCCGTAGGCTTTCTGGTTGGGGCGATCTTTCTGGACGCACTACCACGAATCTTTATACCACTGATTGCCCTCAACTCGGTGGCCACTTTTGTCATCATGATTGTCTGTTCGACCTTTCTCAAATTCCACGAATTTGTGCCCAGTTTGATTGTGCACGTACTCGCACTCTACCTGTACTGTTTGTGCCTGTTGAATGAAGTGTTTGCGTGCTATGGAATTGGTGAACAGGAAGAAGTGGCCAAGAAAGAAGATTCGAGTAATGCAAATGGTAATGGAACTAACAATAACGGTCCACAAACGAAACTTGCCACAAGAAACAACAGTGGACTTGTTCGTGCACTGCGTCTGATCGATCAAAACATGATGGCATTGGGTACTTTGGTTTCCGTGGTAGTAGCCATTCTACTCGGCATCCTCATCCGCAACAGTGACACGGTCTGGAGTGAACGCCAAGTGATGTACATTGGCTTCATTGGTGACATCTTTCTTCGTATGCTCAAGTGCCTCATTCTGCCTTTGATTTTCTCGAGTTTGGTCTTTGCTATTGGTAACATTGATGCGAGCATGTCGGGCAAGATTGCACTCCGTGCCGTGACCTACTACTTCTCCACCACACTGATGGCCATCATTATTGGTATTGTCATTGTGACTAGTGTTCAGCCTGGAAAGCAAGGGAAGGTGGATGTTGATGCGGAGCCAGTGGCGGGTAAACAGATCACGACTATTGATACGATTCTCGATTTGATCAGGTAAGTTTGAGTTAACTAACATGTAAAAGGATCTTACATTTGTGTCGTTTTCAGAAACATTTTCCCTTCAAACATCTTTGAGGCAACCTTTGCCTACTATACGACTGTGCTAAAATGCAACGAAACTGCACTCGATTGCGAAAATGTCGACCTAGAACAGTGGAACCTGTCCTCAAGTATGGAAACCACAGCGGGCAACATTCTCGGTATTGTCATGTTTGCGATCGTGTTTGGTGTGATGATTAGCCGCATTGAGAAGCGCCAACAGATGGTGGACTTTTTCAAGTCACTCAACGACATTATGATGGAGATGACCTCACAGGTGATTAGGATCACGCCAGTGGCGGTCACTTTCCTCATACTGCCACAGATTATCAAGGTTAAGGATTTGAGTGTCATGTTGGGCGCTATTGGCTACTACACCATGTGTGTGGTGGTGGGTATACTGATTCAGGGGCTGATTACGCTGCCGTTGTTGTACTTTGTGATGACGAGGAAGAATCCACTGACGCTGTTGAATCATCTTGTGCCGGCGATGATTACGGCCTTTGGTACTTCGTCCTCTTCGGCAACGATGCCTGTAAGTTGTCAATGAAGTTCATGAGTTACTCTCTCTCTCTCTCTCTCTCCCTCTCTCTCTCTCGCTCTCTCTCTCTCTCTCCCTCTCTCTCTCGCCCTCTCTCTCTCTCTCTCCCTCTCTCTCTCTCTCGCCCTCTCTCTCTCTCCCTCTCTCTCGCCCTCGCCCTC
The DNA here is from genome assembly GCA_023373905.1 of Rhizoglyphus robini. Lineage (NCBI taxonomy): Eukaryota > Metazoa > Arthropoda > Arachnida > Sarcoptiformes > Acaridae > Rhizoglyphus > Rhizoglyphus robini. Next base: position 1,534,820 of record JAKIJQ010000041.1, read on the forward strand.
TCTCTCTCTCTCTCTCTCTCTCTCTCTCCCTCTCTCTCTCTCTCTCTCTCTCTCTCTCTCTCTCTCTCTCTCTCTCTCTCTCTCCCTCCCTCTCTCTCTCTCTCGCCCTCTCTCTCTCTCTCTCTCTCTCTCTCTCTCTCTCTCTCTCTCTCTCTCTCGCCCGAGAAAGTTACTGGTAAAGTAGGTTGTTTAACTATTTCGCCTATGTCTTAGGTAACAATGACCTGTCTGGAAGACGGTGCTAAGCTGGACAAACGAGTGGTCCGATTCTGCATCCCCGTGGGCTCGACCATCAACATGGACGGCACTGCCCTGTACGAGGCCGTAGCCGCCATCTTCATTGCCCAGTATCGTGATGTCGAAATGGATCTGGTGAAGATTATCATCGTGGCCATCACAGCCACTGCCGCGAGTATTGGTGCTGCGGGCATTCCACAAGCGGGTCTGGTCACCATGATCATTGTGCTCAATGCTGTGGGCCTGCCGGCGGAGGACTCAGCATTGATTGTGGTGGTGGACTGGATGTTGGACCGTATTCGTACAATGTTGAATGTGCTCGGTGATGCGTTCGGTTCGGCGATTGTGGATCATTTGAGTAAAAACGAGATGGACGAGTTGGATAAGATACCTAAGATCACGGAGGGGCCACATGCGCTGCCGCCCATTGATCCGGAGGAGACCAAGTTTTGAGATACGCCTAAGCAACTTATTGATTAACTTATTATATTACATTATCATTTGGTTGTTTGTATTACTACTACTATTATAAAGCATAAATCAATATATTAAACATTTGACTCGAATGTTCGACTTAGTGTGTTTGGCGAGCAGTAGAGGACGCCACTGGAGAGTTGCTCGATTAGATGTGAATGTATTGAGCAGTCGTAGCCTCAACCGAAAGAGGAGAGACAAATGTGAGTAGAGCATCGTCACTCGGCTAATGAGTGGACAAGTCAATGCTGTGTGCTCATTGAAAGAGTGATCGCAGCTTCACTGGCACTCACTCACTCACACACACACACAGGCATCCGTAGATGTGCTCGCTACTGGCCGCAGTCACCAGACAGAAGCCAGCCAGCTAAGTGATCAAGTCTCAAGTGTCTCTTCACTCTTTCGAGTGTCACCGATCAATCAATTAGTGTACCACCTTTGGCCTCGCACTCTTGACACACTTCTAACCCAAATACATCTACTATTACAACTTTTGATTGCGAAATGAAGAGCAAGAAGAAAGCATCATCATCAAGTGCTGCTTCTGTTGCGGGTGCATCGGGCACTGCTGCTGCTGTTGCTGATTCGACTGTGAGTGACAGTTCGGTCACTAAACGTTCAACTCGGCGATCCACCAGACTGGACAAGAAGGACAAAGTCAGCGATGACGAGCCAAAGGCTGGTTCGAGTGGCCACCAATCCAACAGGTCAGTTGCTGGCAAAGGTCACTAGCCATCCTGTTTGGCTGTGGCGGTGGTGGTGGTGGTAATGGTAGCTCTAATCGTCTCTCTCTCTCTCTCTCTCTCTCTCTCTCTCTCTCGCCCTCTCGCCCTCTCGCCTTCTCGCCATCTCGCCATCTCTCTCTCTCTCTCTCTCTCTCTCTCTCTCTCTCTCTCGCGCTCTCTCTCTCTCGCTCTCTCTCTCTCTCTCTCTCTCTCTCTCTCTCGCCCTCTCGCCCTCTCGCCCTCTCGCCCTCTCGCCCTCTCGCCCTCTCTCTCTCTCTCTCTCTCTCTCTCTCTCTCTCTCGCCCTCTCGCCCTCTCTCTCTCTCGCCCTCTCGCCCTCTCGCTCTCTCGCCCTCTCTCTCTCTCTCTCTCTCTCTCTCTCTCGCCTTCTCCCCATCTCTCTCTCTCTCTCTCTTGCCCTCTCGCCTTCTCGCCATCTCTCTCTCTCTCTCTCTCTCTCTCTCTCGCCATCTCTCTCACTCGCTCTCTCTCTCTCTCTCTCTTGCCCTCTCGCCCTCTCGCCCTCTCTCGCCCTCTCTCGCCCTCTCTCTCTCTCTCTCTCTCTCTCTCGCCTTCTCCCCATCTCTCTCGCTCTCACGCCCTCTCTCTCTCTCTCCCTCTTTCTCTCTCTCGCCCTCTCGCCCTCTTGCCCTCTTGCCTTCTCGCCTTCTCCCCATATCTCTCTTTCTCTCTCTCTCGTCCTCTCTCTCTCTCTCGCCCTCTCTCTCTCTCTCGCCCTCTCTCTCTCTCTCTCTCTCTCTCTCTCTCTCTCTCGCCCCCTCTCTCTCTCTCTCGCCCTCTCTCTCTCTCTCTCTCTCTCTCTCTCTCTCTCTCTCTCTCTCTCTCTCTCTCTCTCTCTCTCTCGCCCTCTCTCTCTCTCTCTCTCTCTCTCTCTCTCTCTCTCTCTCTCTCTCTCTTTATTTTGACAATAATAGCAAAAGCACCCGAGCAGCTATCAATGGCCGAAGCGGTGCCAACATTGGTTCGGGCCAGCAGCAGCAGCAAACGAAGCCAACCAAGTTGGACACCGACAAGAAGGCGACTTCATTGTTGAAGATGAAGAAGCGTTCCACATCGGTGCCGGCTGTGTTTCCTGGCAAGGCAGAGGACCTGGTTCGACGATCCACAAGAGCGGCGGCGAAGGGCAACCATCATCTCATCGATGACGACGAGCAGATGCAGGCAGGTTCGGGTGGCAAATCATCAAACCGATCAGTTGGCACAAACAACAAGCAGCCACATCAAA
>JAKIJQ010000041.1:1542500-1547500 GCA_023373905.1 Rhizoglyphus robini
TATACCTTACATACATACAATGATTGACACCAAACATTCATGTGATCACGAAAAAAAGAAGAAAATGGTGATATCAGTATAAAAGTACCAATGTACAATCGGTTTGGTGTCGTGTTACTTCACGAAAGGCAAACACACCAACAAGTCTCCATCAAGCGCAACCATCCAAACCAAATGGTTGTGTGATTGCCTAAACTTGTGTGCTCACCCAAGATAGGGACGATAAATCAGTTTGTCATCAGTTAGCCTGTCAACACCACCAAAATGTGCACTCATTTCCCGAGTCAGTCACATCAATCAATCAACGAAGATTGAACACAAGCGAAAGTGAACACACAAGTTGGCACTGTGTGAACATTATATTGATCATATGATTAGATAAGTTCTGCTGCATCTTCTCCAAACCGAAAATCAATCAACCAACACACAGTCGAGTGTTGTTTGGATTGATAGCAACAGCTATCAGAGTTAGCTATTGATTGAGGCCGATGGGAAAGGAGAGATTTGCGAACTTTTGTGCACAATCGCTACCAAAAGACACAAACTCTCTCTCTCTCTCTCTCTCTCTCTCTCCCTCTCTCTGTTTCTCTCACTATCCCTCTCCCCTCTCTCTCTCTCTCTCTCTCTCCCTCTCTCTCCCTCTCTCTCTCTCCCTCTCTCCCTCTCTCCCTCTCTCTCTCCCTCTCTCTCTCTCTCTCTCTCTCTCTGTCTGTCTGTCTATTGCCCATTGCCTACTCGAGATCAGTGCACTCTTTGACCCGCGAATGAGGCTAACGAACTAAGATCATTGCTTCTGGTTTGCACTAGATTGCTGATTAGCCTAAATTAGACCCAATTTAGTTTGCGCCTTGTTTGGTTATCTATTTATGACGAGAGATGACGCGACCGGACGTTAGGAGTAGGAGTTAAAAGTAGCTCACCCTCTCGAGAGCGCCAGTTCAGAGACTAATTGAACATATATTTGGCCAGGGGAGCGGCCGCACGCAGGCACACCAATTAGATGGCCTTTTGCCTTCGAAGGCTTCGAGTGAGGCGAGAGTAGTGGTAACCGTGGTGGTGGTCAGGCACAGATCGAACCTTTTGGTCGAGGCCTGTGCACCGATGGACGACCATTTTGCTGCCCAATTCGGCACACACCAACCAACCGACCACCGACCTATTCAATCAATATAACGTATGGCGCGGACTAACGCGCTGTGCAAATGTGCGCGGACTTGCAAGCACCATTCGGTGCGCTAATTTGTGCGCCATTCGAGACTCGGCACCACTCTCTCTCTCTCGCTCACCTCACCCTCAGTCGTAGTGTGCTCACTGGCACAAAATGAGCACACTGAGACCCTCTGACACACGACACACAACCCTCCCTCCTGTGTGACTCACCCTCACAGATGAGGTGATCGGCGCGGACCACCAATGCGGCTGCCGCACAGTAGGTTGTCTGGAATGTGTGTGCTCTTTGTGTTGTAGTTGGCATGGGGACTTGACAACCTTAGGCTATGAACCGTCGCCGTCTTGATTTGCGTTGATATGAGCGCGCTGCTTGTGCGACTGCGTCTCACCAATGGTGAGTCACCATTGCAGCGGTCTCACCACCAACGGCTACCACTCGGCTCGGCTCGGTTCGGCGGAGGGGGAAAAGCGCCACCATGTCTCCACTTGGGAGTGTCTTCGTATGAGCTCAACTGAGTTTGCGTGTGCCATTTGGCATTTGTGTGTGTGCCTCGCTCACCCTCTTTCGCTGTGCACTCTCATGGGGGCTTAGTGCTCTGGCCAGCACTGCTCACCATAGGCACACAATACGTTAGCATTCAATGCGGCCGCACTGGCACTCGGAGGCACACAGGCCTGACATTGTATGTGTGCTGTATGCACGCTGACATGAGTTTGCGCGCCATTTGAGACCTTTCCACTGCTCGTTCGGTCACACTCAGTCGTAGTCACCGCCGTAATCACAGTCATAAGCTCACACAAGACCCTCTCTCTCTCTCTCTCTCTCTCTCTCTCTCTCTCTCTCTCTCTCTCTCTCTCTCTCTCTCTCTCTCTCTCGGGCCAACCCGAGGCTCGTGTGTGTGCCTGCGCTCTGTCTCACTCTGTCTCACTCTGTTCTTCTTGACGGACACATGCCTGTTCTGGATTCACACTAGTGCGCCGGTCTCCATTTGTGCTTTTCCCGTCTTCATGTGCGGACTCTACCATACGACCAGTACGCTTGCCCGAAATCAACCAAATCAACAAGTGAAATCCAATTGATTGATATCAACACAATCAACTCTGATTCCTTGAGTGCATTTCTGTTCAAGTTCCTGTGCAGGCACCACCACCACCACCACCACCACAGCACCCTCTTCGTACCCGACAGTATTGAAGCAGTTGTACTCACCATGAAAAAAGGAACAGTTTCCGCAAAGTCGAAGCAACCTAAAAGAAAACGACAGCCGACCAATGACAAGAAAAAGAAGAAGAAGGGAACGCCCTTTCCACTGCCACTCGACAATCTGTATCAGATTCTTCGAGGCCGCTTTGATGTACGCGAGCTTTTCCGCTTGCGAGAGGTGTCCAAGCAATGGAACACCGCAGTGCAGAAGGTACTGCGACTGAAGCGCAAACTGGTGCTCCGACTTCACGAGAGCCATCCATACGTGCACAGCCGAATAGATGAGCGCAAAAACTGTCGTCTGGGTCTGTTCTTTGCGGACGATCAAGAGGAGTTTATAAAGAGAGGCGGTTGGGAGGAGAATCACCCCGTGGATGTTGCCATTCCTAGTAGGTTCTTCGAGAATACCCGTCATTTAGGCTACCAAGTGTCCGTCTTCGACGGAGTAACGACACTGTTCGAGTCGGTCACTCAGCTGACACTCCGTTTCGAGTGCAAGTACGAGTACTTGCGCGATATGTTTCTCATTCTTCGCAAGTTGCCCAAACTGCAGCATCTCACCGTGTTCCTGTTCAACTATGCAGACTTCTTTCCCACAAACCGATTCGATATTGATTACTGTCGGATTCGGAAGGGCAACAAATTGAGCCATCACGATTTTGATCAACTCACGTGGACAATCAACAGGAATCAATATGAGGATGACCACATGAGGGAACTCAAACGGCTGGAGATCTTCGCAAAGGACAACGTCGAGTACAACAAGTGCAAGATGTACTATAGTGAGCTGTCGGCAATGTGGCCACAGTTGGAACACTTTGCCAGCAACTGCATCGTGCCTGTCAAAAGTGAGAACGATCTGCTGCACCAGATACTCGAAGGGGACAATCGACTCACTCACATCACACTCGAGCAGAACAGTCTCAGTAATGTGCGGTGCAACTGTCTGTTTGACCCGACTGACGGCTTGTGCCGCGACCCTGAGCCAAGAGGCACTCAGGTGACACACCTTCGACTGCTGCGCCTGGACCGGTTGGACATGGCCGTGGACCCAGACGAATACCCGACCATCAAGTCCGTAGACCGAGAGATGGTGGAGACATTCAACTTTGGCTATCACTTCCCAAATTTGGAGTGTCTCCAAATTGGCGATGCCAAGTTTGCCGACTGGGACGACAAGGCTGCCTTTGTCAAGTTCAATCACTTGCACAAAGAATGGTTCGAACGGCTGAGTGGACTCACCCGACTCAGGGAACTCAAACTGTTCAACGTGTTCCCCTGGGCACACGAGCACGGGCTGACACTGCCGCAGGTGACCAAGCTCACCATTTGTGCCAAGGCAATACTGAAGCGAAGCATACTGTACGATGTGGAATACAAACGGCTGGATGAGGTGATTGAGCCTACCAACCGATACTACAATCCAGAGGAACGTGTGGACTATGACCTCAACATGATGGACAAGTTTCCTGGGCTGGAGAAGCTAGTGCTGATCGACTTGGATGTGTATAAGGCAGATCGGGCATATGTGCTCTACACGAACGGCACATTCAAACGTATCCAGGGCGACAGGGTTTAGCCAAATCCACCAGCTTAAATCATTAATATTGCATGATTGATTGTACTTGTAGCATTTTGTGTTTTGTACATTGTACAATAATAATAAAGACAAAAAGAATTATCATCAGGGTATCTGGTCCAAGGTATCCATGTCAATATGGGTTATTACAATTAAACTTGCGATCTTTCGTCTTGCCCGGGAGTGTCTGTGGTACGCTAAGTTCGCTTGTCAGCACCAGAAGCCGAAGCCAGACTCTCGGACTGTCCACTTTTCACCTTGTGCTCGTAGTCATAGTGCTCATACATGTGTCCTTTGCAATTGGCCGTAACATCACAACCAGAAGCGACACTTCTCTCAATATTTCTTCGTCATCTTCAGGGTCGAATCCAGTGCTGTACTGCACGTACGTTTGATCCGGATAGGCGTGATCGATTTCGATTGTCCCATCAAAAGCCACTCGTTCAGTTGACGATTGCGATGGCAGACAAATGGCAAAAGCTGATGGGTTCGATTGGATGTTGGGTGGCCCAGAGTAGGGTGCAGTTGGTAGATTCACAGTTTGCACAGGACCACCACCACCACCACCAACACCACTAGCCAATTGCTGTTGTTGTTGTGGTTGGTGCCCTTGGATTTGATTGGGCAACGCGGAGTAGAAGGCAGACGGGTTCACCGTAGGCTCAGGACCACCACCACCACCACCAACCAATTGCTGTTGTTGGTGGCTCACATGGACAGGATTGGGTGACGCCGAATAGGATGCAGATTCAGGATTCGCCGTTGGTGCAAGATCACCACCACCACCACCACCAACCAATTGCTGTTCTTGGCGCACTTGGCTTAGATTGGGCGACGAAGAGTAGACGGCAGTTGGGTTCACCGTTGGCTCAGGACCACCAACACCACTAGCCAATTGCATTGTGTTTGATTTGTGTGTCGCGGCGGTCCACTCGTACGTGCAGCGCAATTGGCCAAGCGCGAAAGCATCATCATCACCTGCATTGAGTGGCAGTGAGTGGAGAAATTAAAGTGAGTCGACCTGGTTAGCCGTATTTACACCTGTAA
>JAKIJQ010000041.1:1557500-1585000 GCA_023373905.1 Rhizoglyphus robini
GCAGAGTAGAGGGCAGATGGATTCTCCGTAGGTTCAGGACCACCACCACCACCAACCAATTGCTGCTGTTGCTGTTGCAATTGGACTGGATTGGGTGACGTAGAGAAGGATGCAGACGGGTTCACCGTTGGCTCAGGGCCACCACCACCAACCAATTGCTGCTGTTGTTGGTGCAATTGGATTAGATTGGGCGACGCTGAGTAGACGGCAGTTGGGTTCACCGTAGGTTCAGGACCACCACCACCAACCAATTGCTCTTGTTGTGGCACTTGGACTGGATTGGGCGACGCTGAGTAGACGGCAGTTGGGTTCACCGTAGGTTCAGGACAACCCGCACCACCACCAACCAATTGCTGCTGTTGCTGTTGCAATTGGACTGGATTGGATGACGTAGAGAAGGATGCAGACGGGTTCGCCATTTGTGCACGATCGCCACCACCAATCATTTGCTGCTGTTGGTGTACTTGGATTGGATTTGGTGGCGCAAAGTAGACGGCAGACGGGTTCACCGTTCGCTCAGGACCACCACCAACCAATGGCACTAGCTGTTGGTGCAACTGGACTGAATTGGGTGACACAGGGTAGACGGAAAACGGGTTCACCGTAGGTTCAAGATCACCAGCACCACCGATCAATTGCTGTTGTCTGTAAGCACTACTCACTTTGTGAGTGAACTTTACAAACAATAAATCAACCAGTGGGCCCATGAGTGAGACCATCTCGGCTAGCATCCAACTTTTCATGCCATCCTTCTCGACCTGAGCTACTTGGCACACAATGTCACCGGACATGTTAGACGTTTGGAGTTAGACTTGGAGACAAGTACGATTGGAAGCACAGAAATACGTGAAGAATGATTGACACAGGACAGTGCGCGATCAGTTTGGTGGTTGGTGATGACAAGTGACACGTCTTCAAACACGTACGACTAATCTGGTTGAAGGCACCGAGCGAGAGTGAAGAATAGGATGAGTGGTGCACACTGGTTGGCGAGTCTGTGTGTGCGTGTTCTCGGTAAAGTCAAATGTCAACTACAGGTACGTACCTGGACTGGAGAGCCATGATGATGATGATGCTTCGAACAACTACGAGATCGTTCGATAGATTATAACGACTGATCGAGATTACAGATCGATCGATAGATAAAGAGCGGCATTGTGTTCGATTTGTGTGTGTCGCGGCGCGCGCGCCACTCGTACGTGTGCAGCGCAATTGGCCAAGCGCGAAAGCATCATCATTTACCTGCATTGAGTGGCAGTGAGTCGAGAAATTAAAGTGAGTCGACCTGGTTAGCAGCATTTACACTCTTGTAAAGAAGATGAAGATTTGGGTGACTTTTGGTGTGCAGGACAGTTTGTGCAAATGATGATGCACATGAACATAATTTGGTGAACCACCAAACTGTGCAATGCAAAGTTCAATACAATGCAAATCCTGAATCAAAGTGAATGAATCAAGTGGCAATCGGCTTTTGTGCATAAAAGCTTTATTATTGAGATTATTAAGAGTGATATGAGATACATTGGGTAGAGATAGCAATAGCAACGAATATAAGGAATGAGCATAGTTCGTGTAGTAGGATCTTGCCGACTCTTTGGTAGTGATGTTGATGATGATGACAAACACGATGGCGCCTGATGATCGTACATCGGTGCACAAGTTGGACAAGTCTTTTTGATAAACCTTACCAAGTGTGAACTGCTGTGATCGGCTGACTGCACGACTGACAATTAGAGAAGATCCTTATGGAGAACATTGAAGAAGCTTTAAGGTTGATTAGTGGTCTGTTCGACCATAGTGAATAATAGATAAGTGGATTTGAGATAAGTGATATATATATATAGATATAATGTGTAAGTAAACTCGTGTTTGTTCTCTGTGTTGTCTGGAACGATGGTCAAGTAATGTCACACGTCCACTTGAAGCTCGTTGGATGCCGAACGGGACTTTCATGTCAAGCTGCTACTAAGTTTACTGACGCTGATGTTGCGATTGCTGATCGATTCCTTGGCACTGGATGTTGTTGGTTGGTTGTTGTTGTCGTGGTTGTTCTGCTTCATTTGTTTCATTTATTAGACAACTGGGAGAGGCCATTGAGAGTGGACTCAAGGCTGTTGAGCCATAGTTGGGACTACTGCCTGAGCCTGAAGGTTGGATTGAAGTTGGACTTGAAGATGATGTTCCCGGGCTGGTATCCATAAAGGTGTCAGTGTTGGAGATGTTCTTGAGCCGAAGAACAAAAGACTGAGATCCATCTTCGTTGACTTCCGTGCCAAAGATACTAACATGAGAAGCTGAATTGTGAAGGATTGCATTTATTCGTTGTTCAAGTTGCTCGCGGGACATCGGGGCAGAAGTTCTTGGGCCTACATCGAATGAAACATCCATTGGCACAGCAGTCTCCAAAGTAGACAAATCATCACTGAGACCACTTGGCAGAGGCAACTGCGAACTAGTACTTGGCATTTGATTGGCGAGAGATTGCGCTCCGTTGGGCTCAACTTGCACTGGCGGCGACAGCGTACCTGGTTCGGGCTCTGAGATCATTTCCGATTCATTTTCAGGTTCAGCCACCTCAATTGTAGTTGTCAATCTCGGCTGTGGCTTGGGCTGGGGTGTATGTGTAGGTGCATACCAATGTATATGGTTAAATAATTGGCCAGAAACAGGATTTTCATTAGAGAGAGTGCCATCCAAATTAGCTTGAGTGTCGTCGGCTTTATCAGCAAGTTCATCATCTGCATTCGGAACCGAAATGGGACCACTGTCGGGGCCAATGTCGGCGCTCGATTGCTCGGGAGTTGGATCGACCGGTTCAATAGCAATCTCTGGTTCAACTTCTTCTTCTGGTTCTAGCCAGTTGGGAATGTAGCCTTTGAAGCATTCACTAATCAACTCAAAGAACTTCTTCAAGTTGTTCTTGTTGTCTTTCTAGAGAAACAAAAACACACACAAGTTCACATGTTAAAATGAACAATCATTGAATGAACTATGAACACACTCACCACAAAGGATAGCACATCCACCTTGATCAACACCTGCTGGCTACAGAGCGCATTCTTCTGCACTGGCGCAGGGTATTCGACCATAAGTCGGTCAGCCATACCATTCATCAAGGTGATACTGTGCACCTTAACCTGGTCATTGTTGCATCCACTCACATAGAATGTGTTACGATCCTGAAGAGTTGCCACATTAATTGGTGGAATAGCAGTTCGTCTCTTCTTCTCCAATTTTGATTTCTCTTCGAAAGCCATGATTAAGTGGAGAAAATTCGATTCTAAGATAGGTGTTCAACTGGCCTGATCAGGAGGACAATCCGCCCATGAGTGAAAATAGGCAAGCTTGCCATTTTTGAATGCCTTTTAAGCACTCCTTTGACAATGAACTCGCCTTTTGCGAGCCTGTTGTGTTCGGTATCACTCGTGTCAGCTTCGATGTCCTCTTCCTCTACATGACACACCGAGTGTCCTTCATTGTCAGCCAAATGTCCAAAAGGATCCATGCCATATTACCCACAGTCCCTGCACAATACCTTACGTTTTGCGAAATCCGCCAAGTTGTCGGCTTCGTATTTGGTTTTGAGATCAGCCGGATAGTGAACAGCAAATAGATGTCTCACAAAAGCATAGCGACAAAGTGTTTGGAATGAACAGTTGTTGCTTTCTTGTTCATATACGGGCGAACAAACAACAGGTCGTGCCAAAAAGTGCTTAATTGTAGGTGATCCATTTGGTAGTGAACAGTCCTGACACAACCAATCTGGTAGTCGTAAGACTGTATTGTCTAAGGAGACGGTGAGGGAGAGATGATAAGAGTTGGAATTCCAACGCATAACCTGAAAGAACTATTGGGTCAGAGAAGGTGTGTCAGTGCTCCTGTGCCAACAAAGGTCAATATAGAGCTACTGATTGTGAGGCGCCCGTCTCGGAGTCGCAATCGAACGCCAACAGACCCAACGCACACATTCTAACCGAACGGACCGAGAACGCCCGTCAGGTGAGGTTAGACGCAATCGAACGCCAACAGGCCAAACGCACACATTCTAACCGAACAGACCGAGAACGCCCGTCAGGTGAGGTTAGACGCAATCGAACGCCAACAGGCCAAACGCACACATTCTAACCGAACAGACCGAGAACGCCCGTCTAGTAAGGTTAGAAGCAATCGAATGCCAACAGACCCAACGCACACATTCTAACCGAACGGACCGAGAACGCCCGTCTGGTAAGGTTAGAAGCAATCGAATGCCAACAGACCCAACGCACACATTCTAACCGAACGGACCGAGAACGCCCGTCTAGTAAGGTTAAAAGCAATCGAATGCCAACAGACCCAACGCACACATTCTAACCGAACGGACCGAGAACGCCCGTCTGGTAAGGTTAGAAGCAATCGAATGCCAACAGACCCAACGCACACATTCAAACCGAACGGACCGAGAACGCCCGTCTAGTAAGGTTAGACGCAATCGAACGCCAACAGACCCAACGCACACATTCTAACCGAACGGACCGAGAACGCCCGTCAGGTGAGGTTAGACGCAATCGAACGCCAACAGGCCAAACGCACACATTCTAACCGAACAGACCGAGAACGCCCGTCAGGTGAGGTTAGAAGCAATCGAACGCCAACAGGCCAAACGCACACATTCTAACCGAACGGACCGAGAACGCCAGTCTGGTAAGGTTAGAAGCAATCGAATGCCAACAGACCCAACGCACACATTCTAACCGAACGGACCGAGAACGCCCGTCTGGTAAGGTTAGAAGCAATCGAATGCCAACAGACCCAACGCACACATTCTAACCGAACGGACCGAGAACGCCAGTCTGGTAAGGTTAGAAGCAATCGAATGCCAACAGACCCAACGCACACATTCTAACCGAACTGACCGAGAACGCCCGTCTGGTAAGGTTAGACGCAATCGAATGCCAACAGACCCAACGCACACATTCTAACCAAACGGACCGAGAACGCCCGTCTGGTAAGGTTAGAAGCAATCGAATGCCAACAGACCCAACGCACACATTCTAACCAAACGGACCGAGAACGCCCGTCTGGTAAGGTTAGAAGCAATCGAATGCCAACAGACCCAACGCACACATTCTAACCAAACGGACCGAGAACGCCCGTCTGGTAAGGTTAGAAGCAATCGAACACCCCCAAGGGCAACCACTGGTTGTCTGACCGAACGGAACAATTACGATTACAACTATCGTCTTACTCTAACTAATGACTGACTGACCCTAGTCTGGTTAGTCCAAACGCATATTTCCCAAAAGGCATACAGACAACAACAACAACAATAAATTGAACAAGAATCGCTTACCTTGCATCGAGATGTAGCGAAGAAAAGACTTTTTTGTTCTTGATCCAATGCATCCCAAGCTGTCACGCACTCAACAAGCGAATTAGTCTTTGGCTCATCTGTTGGCGTTTCTGTTGTCATACGGGCACGCTTAGGTGCTCTGGCTTGAGGAGATGCATCATCACTCAGATGAACACAAGAAGCATTCGACGGTCCAGGTATTTGGTTGTCCATCGTGAGAAGGTGCCTTCTTATCTGCTTGTGGAAGGACACAGTTTACAGTTTGACGAATGGCGAATGGAAAGTGCAGAGTGTTGAGTGCACCACCACCAAGTTGACGATGACCACAAGGGAATGCACACACTACCAAACAATCAGCACACACACAAACACTCACACAAACACAGTTAGCGCAATGAGCCACCAGCAAGCAATGTGCACTATTTGTCACACAAACTTCACAACCATCAACCGATTAGACAGCATATCATCATCGACGACGACGACGATGGTGATCGTGTGCACTAATGAAACCACACTGGCATTTGTTGTTCACTGCTTCGCACACATCACATACAGCACACACACACATCGAACACATTGAACACATTGAACACATCCAACATATCCAACACACACACAAATTGAGGCAGTCCTTTGCGCGCGCTCCTTCTCCCGAGTCGAACTGAACAGTGTGTGCACAGTTACTGCGGCTCACCGACTCGGTTGTGTTACTGTTTTACCAAGAATCTCATGACTGTGTAGTTACTGAAGTAGAAGTTGAACAAAACCAACTCATTACATTACATTACATGTATTTGGTAGGTGCCTCCTACTGCTGCTGCTGCTGCTGCACATTACATGAGCACACACATTCACCCGCCAAAATACATTGTGCTCACAGTGCGCGCTCACAACACAACACACTTAATGTCAAGCGAGCACAGAGACACAGAGATTTATATATTTTTTATTACCTAGAGAAGCGACCGAATGGTGTACACCGAGTTCAGTCTCTCTCTCTCTCTCTCTCTCTCTCTCTCTCTCTCTCTCTCCCCTCTCTCTCTCTCTCTCTCTCTCTCTCTCTCTCTCTCTCTCTCTCTCTCTCTCTCTCTCTCTCTCTCTCTCTCTCTCTCTCTCTCTCTCTCCATCTGTCCTTTGTGCCACACAACTCAACTCGAGTTGGGCTTAGTTTTCGATGATGGTTAAGTGCTTCGGTGCTTGTTCGTTCGTTCGTTCTCGACTCCTGCAATGAATGCAATGCTCGACATTGGCGCTCGGTTGCAGTTGGACGGTGAACGTAGTGTTGTCTCTGCTTTGCTTACTAACCGATCGAGTCTTTTCTTCTTCTTCTTCTTCTGTCGATCGGTTGGTGTGCCTCTGTGCCTCTGTGTGCCTCTGTGTGCACACTTTCGCTCTCTTTCGGCACACAGTGCACAGTCTAAGTGACTTGGCCGTGCGCGTACGCTCTGTATATTGAAAGGGAAATCAGCAACCGAATGAACTGCATCATCAATCCATTAGAGTGAACAAGAAGAGGAGAGAACTGGTTACTGGTTTTTGTTTTTATTGAATACATTACTCGATATGATAAACAGAGTAATTAAATTAGGCATACCGACACACACACACACAAACATTCGATATGCACAGTCAAAACAGTTATCATCATTAAATGGGGAGAGCGGGGAGAAAGAAATTGAAGAGAGAGAGAGAGAGAGAGAGAGCGAGAGAGAGAGAGAGAGAGAGAGAGAGAGAGAGAGAGAGAGAGAGAGAGAGAGAGAGAGAGAGAGAGAGAGAGAGAGAGAGAGAGAGAGAGAGAGAGAGAGAGAGAGAGATATTAAGTGACAAAGTACAAGAACACACAGCTTCACTGTGAAACCGCGAACATGTTGATGATGGCATCATGTGTGTGGGATTGGTTCGAGTTGTCACCAACGGGCAATCGGCAATTCGGCTGTCTCTTACCGCGCGCGTGTGTGTGTGATTACCGTTATGCTGATGATGACCACTCCAGTACTCTAATTAGGGTTGCGGACGGGATTTTGGCGATTTTGTCGATTCATTTCAGCAGCAGCCGCATCAGCCATCTCATAGATGCCACTATGACGGTAGAATTGGGCGAGTACACGATGCATCAGTTCAGGATCAGGATTTGCACTAGGTCGTAGGGACAAGCAGTCTGGCCGTCTATACCAAGCTGTGAACAATTCAAAGTGTGGGATACGACGACGTGGACGACGAGGTGGTGATGGTGGGCGGTTTACCACAGGCTCATCACTCGACTCGCTATTCTCGCCAGTATCATCACCATCGGTGTCCTGGTTCTCCGGTAAATCGGACGGTGAGCCGGATTGCCCTGCAAACATCCGTGCCGGCCTAACTGAAGCAGGATAAGATGGACGGAACTGGACAAAAAGAAGGTTCGCAATAAGAAACAGATCACACAGCCTGGGCCACGCGCGCATTTAGCTGTCCATTAGGTCATGCCCGTGAGCACTGTCAATCTATCTATCTATCTAACGCAACTTGCAACGTAATATCTCCTTTCAATCCAACAAGAATAAGAGTTACTTACCCAAGGCAAAATCGGCAGTAGTTGATCAGCGTCCCGTCGGCGTTTGATGCCAGTGGCAGGTGCCGGTGCACCAGCAGCAGTGCCGGAAGACGGTCCAGGCTGTGCTGCTGTTTGCTCATTGCCAGATTGGTCACCATTGGAGCCCGGTGGAGGGCCACTAGGAGTAGTCGGTTCGTCAACGGTGTTCGACATGATGATGATATCAGATTAGAGACGTGTTCGGTTGTGTTGAAGGAATGAGTGAGGAACGGTGTGCGCTCGAGGACTGTTAGGACAAAGCGACTATTGGTTGCGTCTGTCTGTGTGTCAGTGGTGGTCAGAGGAAGAGAGAGAAAGAGAGAGAGAGAGAGAGAGAGAGAGAGAGATCAGTCCGCGCGCGGTGTGCCGACACGCTATGCCTGGCCAGTAGTGGTCGAGGGTGAAGGGTGATCTTGTGTGGGGTTGAAGTCGCACAATGTGTGCATATGCAAATGGCGGCCAAGTAAGCCACGTGTAGTGTGTGTGTGTGTGTGCCCACAGGTCACACCTCCCAGTGCTGCTGCACTTGAAGAAGAAGAATACACTCGATGGCTGCGAGTCTCGTCCTGGCTCGATGTTGACTTGGCGCAATTCACAGTGGCGAACGATCGGTGTCGGCAGTCTGCTGATGCTGCTGATGGTGCAATGTATACACGGTAATGGTGGAAGTTGTGGTGGTGGTGGCTTTGATTGCGGTGTGTGCAGTTGTACTTGTTGCCAGTGGTGAGTGTGTGCATGTATGTGTATGTGTGTGTGTGCGTGTGCAGAGTTGAAAGGTTGTGTGGCGGTTGTGGTGTCGACACGCGGTTGGAGTTACAATGCAAATGGCAAAGGAGCGCACATTAAGTGGCGCGCGCACTTACACTCACTCACTCACATCGACAACCGAATAGTAGTGAAATGCACTCGGCTTGCAGTCAACTCGACTCTACTACTCGTACTACTTTTGCTCGCCCGAGCACACAAATACACTCACTTACACTCACACACAGACGGCAACACAACTCGCTGTTCGTTGTGACCGTTTGATGGCACAAAATGTGCGCGCTAAATAATCGAATTGAACACTTTTGCAGACACATGGCCGCATTCAATCTGTTAATGTATCAAGATGTAATGTATAATGAATTGAATAGATAGATCACAAACTAGGCTTACGGATTTAGTGGTTGACTAAAACAGATAGCCACTCATTCGAATTGGATTGATTAGGACAAATCAAATGCTGACATGACACAAAACTCACATGTTCAATTGCCACGAGGTGATATTGGGCATTGTTAGATGGTGAGTTGTGTGCTGTGTGTGCTATGCCACTCTGTGCGTATGGTGCCATGCTGTGCTTTGTTGCTTAGTTGGTGAACGGCCCAGTGCCACTTGGCTTGTTGTACTGCGTTCGGTTGGATTACGTTGGTTAATCGTTTCACGCTTTCTCTCTCTCTCTCTCTCTCTCTCTCTCTCTTCGCTCTCTTGGCCACGGCGGTTGCACTACCAAAATGAACTCAATTCCATCATTTCCCATCGGCCCTTTCGAGTTACATTTACTCAACAACACTCAACAGAAGTTTACCAACATGTGGCACTTTCAGTCAAACGAACGCTTAGCCACTGGCTCGACTAATGGTTACCTTGGCTGGCCAACTTCTACTATGATGAGGTGCGGAGAAAGTCTCCAGGAGGACAACATTGGTGGTGCCTTATCGGATGGCATCCAGTCGCATTCTTCTTCCATGTCAGACATATATCACTGTCACTCCACTCAGCCATCAGTCATCAGTCCATCGAGTGGACAAATGTCTCCTTCTTTTCTTTCACTCTCAACAGCAAACCACCCGCCACTCGATGTGCACCAAGTCCAAGTCCAGACCCAAACTTACTACGATCGACAGTCGTCACTGTACCCCGCACACCAAACCCAATCACTTTACATCGACACTCCGCCACACGATCCAAATGAAGATGTTGATGCAATCTATGAGGACCGAGTAGTGGTGAGCACTGTCTCAATCGTGTCACAGATCAACGGCAAACGTGGCGCCCGAATCAAAGCACTGGCCACCAAGTTCGACACACAAATCAAAACACCCCGGCTCAATCAGAGACAAAAGGAGTTTGTGATTCGAGGAAAGTGTGCCGAAAAGGTGCTCAAAGTCAAAGAAGAGATCACAAATGCGGCTGCACACTTCTCCAAACTCGAACTTGACAGACAGAATCATATGCACTCAATCATGGGTGGTGAAGGTGAGTAGTTAGGTCAGTGGTGATTCGAGTATTGACACTTTGTCCACATAGATTCAGTCACCTGCAAGGTGCATGTTCCCTATGAGCTGGTGGGCAATATGATTGGCCGTAACGGTGTTTGGGCGAGGCAACTACAGAATACACATCACGTGTACATCCAAACACCAAAGCCCAACAAGAACAAACACAACGAACCATTCCTGGTGATGGGCCGACGGGCCAGCGTTGCCACAGTGGTCACTCGAATGTATGAACACTTGTGCACGAAACGCAACATACGGCTAGACAGGATCTATCCCGGGCCAAATGAAGTGCACTTTGTGGAGTGCGATCCATCTGGCCAACAAGTAACAACAACAGGACCCGGACACGTTTAGGCCCAATTCTCGGAACCCTATCATTCACACTCGCGTCTTTCGGTTCTCATCATTCCGTTCTTAACTGATGCACCTTGTGATTTTACTTATCCACTTTGTATTCTTAATCAAGTTGCACAATTAATCCAACAATAAACACAATAATTCAATGCAAACGCATTTATTAGTATATGATTTAGTAGACATTTACAAATCATGTCCAGCAAATGGACAAGAGAGAGAGAGAGAGAGAGAGAGAGAGAGAGAGAGAGAGAGAGAGAGAGAGAGAGAGAGAGAGAGAGAGAGAGAGAGAGAGAGAGAGAGAGGGCGAGAGGGCGAGAGGGCGAGAGGGCGAGAGAGAGAGAGAGAGAGAGAGAGAGAGAGAGAGAGAGAGAGAGAGAGAGAGAGAGATATGGTGGCATTTGCCGAGTTGAAGATGACTGTTTGTTCTTTACTTGAGGCCTTGCCGGAATTGTGCCATGCTCGAATTGCTCTTCCCGACTCGGGTGAAACTGCAGTTCGGTTGTTGCAAGTGAGATCTTGGAGTTGCAGTTCAGTTACGGGAAGAATGTCGCACAGATTGACCAGAATGTCCCCCCACATGTTGGCCAGATCCCCCAGAGGAAGTGTAACTTTGCTGTGTTGAGCCGCTAGATCACAGAAGCACAAATGTATGTTCGTGGAAAGCGTTTTCGAATCTATTCGAAAATAAACCTTCCATTTGGCATTGTTACGGGTTGTTTTTGTTTTCAAGCTCGCTGTTTTTATTGGTTGCAATTCCGTGGTTAGCCAGGGCCTATATCCTTTGCAGGCACGGTCCATGTACTCGGCCAAAAACGTAGCACTTCTCTTCAGAGAGATCCCTTCCATATCTTGAGTTGTCGGTTGGACATTCATATCCAAATTGGCATGATATCCATCAATATGTCTTCAAGTTTCCAAGTCGCCATCCAGTACCCATTAGTTGAATGGGTAGTCTGATTGTTCTCAGGATTGGTCACAACATTGTTCGTTAACAGTTGGATTGCATGTTCTCCAGATGCCACTGAGCTTGAGGATTTCGCCCACGGGTTGGCGAGAATTTCCCATGGGACGAGAAGATTGACGCGCAGGTTGGCCAGAACAACCCACATTTTCTCCAGATGCCACTGAGTTTGAGAATCTTGCCCACGGGTTGGCGAGAATATCCCATGGGACGGGAAGATTGACGCGCAGGTGGGCCAGAACGCCCCACAACTTCTCCAGATGCCACTGAGTTTGAGAATCTTGCCCACGGGTTGGCGAGAATATCCCATGGGACGGGAAGATTGACGCGCAGGTGGGCCAGAACGTCCCACATCTTCTCCAGATGCCACTGAGCTTGAGGATTTCGCCCACGGGTTGGCGAGAATGTCCCATGGGACGAGAAGATTGACGCGCAGGTGGGCCAGAACAACCCACATTTCTCCAGATGCCACTGAGCTTGAGGATTTCGCCCACGGGTTGGCGAGAATGTCCCATGGGACGAGAAGATTGACGCGCAGGTGGGCCAGAACGCCCCCACAACTTCTCCAGATGCCACTGAGCTTGAGGATTTCGCCCACGGGTTGGCGAGAATGTCCCATGGGACGAGAAGATTGACGCGCAGGTGGGCCAGAACAACCCACATTTCTCCAGATGCCACTGAGCTTGAGGATTTCGCCCACGGGTTGGCGAGAATATCCCATGGGACGGGAAGATTGTCGTGCAGGTGGACCAGAACGTCCCACATCTTCTCCAGTTGCCACTGAGCTTGTGCTCCACGTCTGTGGATACCAAAACCTATGAAGTAAAGACAAAAAGGCATTAGTTTTCAATCATTGAACAACTTAATTTAGATTTAACTTTATTTGGGTTTGATATCCAGCAGCAATTTGCATGGAAGCAAATGTGTATCTAGGTCGTCATGTTATCCGTGTCTGGACTTACATCTTCAGGTTTTTCTTTTTGCACAAGATTGTTCACTTCTTGTTGATCTTTACCTGTCCTTAATGTCTGTGGGTAAGAGCAGATGCGGCCAGAGAGGGAGAGCCATTTAGAGTGAAGGATGAAGATAGGGAGCCATCGAAGGGTGAGAGATGAAGAGCAGTAGGGAGAGACAACCAACCAGGAGGCGATCTTGAAGACGAACGACAATGTTCGCCACGTTGAAAAATGACGAAAAAGCGCGTTCGGTCGACGTCCATGTCCAATCATCGATGAGTCATCTTAAACTCATTTCAAGTTCGCACAAATCGAACTTTGTTGGGGAACTTCTTCTGCGCCCTCACAGATAAGCCGGACATCGCTCAGTGTGACCAGAGTTGAGCGTTCATCTACAGAAATGCTCGACCTGTAACATAATTTAAAGTTAAAGTCGGAGCGAAGTAAATTCGAAAACATTGTTCGCAATTCTAGTGCTCAATCGAATGAGCGCTCAAGAGTTCATGAATGATCACACTCGACAGCTACACAACCACAAGCTTAGTATCAAAACATTGACATTGCATAGTGACACTGTCTCTAGTTTGTATAAACGAATAGCAATAGAAAAAGGGAAAGTAACTTACCTTTGAGAACGGTGGTGATGGTTGGTTGGTGATGACGTTTAGGCCAATGGAAATGGTGAGTTGGAGGAACAAAGCAACGTGGAGGCGCAAATGGCCTAGTGTTGACAGTGGAGACCAGGAACGGAAGGGTAGGTGAGGGAGCCATTGGGGAGCAGAGATGAAGAGGAGTGGGGGAGGAAAGGTAGAGAGGAGAGAACCAACCAGGACGAGTGCTTGAAGAAGAATGATCATGCCGCCACATCTCAGCTCCTTATAAAGGCGAAATCGATCGATCTGATTGGCTGTTGAGCAGCGCCACGTTCAATGTACGGTCGAAGTACGAGCCAGAACGGACACATGGCACTGGAGCGATGTGATTGGTCGACCTGCAGCGCCACACTCAAGGTACGGTCTATGTACGAGCCAGAATGGACACATGGCACTGAAGCGATGTGATTGGTCGACGTTCAGCGCCACACTCAATGTACGGTCTATGTACGAGCCAGAAGCCTTTATAAGGACATGCAAACGAGCCAACGCCGTCATTCGACTGCATGCTCTCGTCCTGAATGGTCCTCTCCTCGTGCGCCTTCACCATCTCTGGTTTGTTGATCACTCCCGCTCTTGTCCCTCTCCTCAGCCTTGGTGGCCCTCTCTTCTATCTCCTTGCCCGTCATCTTCTCTGGGATGGCTCCCACTCATCTCCCTATCATCGCCCAAGCTTTTCTCAAGCGACTACCACCACACCACCACCACAACCATCATCATCACCATCTGCCATCGTGAACTTCGTCATCTCAGCACGGATTTCAAGGTATGTACTTGTATTTGCGCATTGTTATTGTCTGTCCTGTCTCGATGACTGGACATCGTTACCACTCTGACACAGACTGCCGGCGTCATATATGACTCAGTTATACTCACGCACACACACTCTACTGTATTGAGAAAACGACGCCTCCGTTCGTAAGACTACCATGTCTCCATCAATGTGTCTTTTATGTCATTTCTAGTTCTATTATTTATTCAGCCAGCACCGAATGGACATAAGCCGAATCACAATGGCCCGAACTGCTCGCAAGTCCACTCACAAGCGATCATCTACGGGCAGCAAGTCACAGACAACCCAATCTCCGCGACATCCCCTAATGGGCCAGCTCCGACTCGACATAAGCCGAATCACAATGGCCCGAACTGCTCGCAAGTCCACTCCGTAGGAATCCACTAACGGGGGCAAGTCTCTGCCAACCGAATGTACGCCAGATTCCCTAATGGACCAGCAGAGAATGGAGCCAACCCCGACCCATCATGGCGCGAACTGCTCGCAAGTCCACTCACAAGCGGTCATCATCTGCCATCGTGAACATCATCATCTCAGCATGCATGTCGGTATGTACTTGTATTTGTTCTTATTATTATTGTCGGTCCTGTCTCTCTCTCTCTCTCTCTCTCTCTCTCTCTCTCTCTCTCTCTCTCTCTCTCTCTCTCTCTCTCTCTCTCTCTCTCTCTCTCTCTCTCTCTCTCGCCCTCTCTCTCTCTCTCTCGCCCTCTCTCTCCCGCTCTCTCTCTCTCTCTCTCTCTCTCTCTCTCTCGCCCTCTCTCTCTCTCTCTCTCTCTCTCCTCTCTCTCTCTCTCTCCTCTCTCTCTCTCTCTCTCTCTCTCTCTCTCCCTCTCTCTCTCCCTCTCTCTCTCTCTCTCTCTCTCTCTCTCTCTCTCTCACCTCCATCTCCAATTGTACTTGTTAACTTCGGTGACATGCTTTCACCACTCAACCATCACCCCCACATCACAGTTTAGTCTGTTATTTCCCCAAGCTCACTTGACCCAAGTCCAGTCTCTTCTAGTCGTGTCGAGTGTTCTATTCTAAGACCCCCGACAGTGAATCACCTTGTATTGAGCAGATAAACTCTCTCCGATCATAAGATCGTACCATTTCCCTATCGTGTTTTCTATCATTTCTAGTTTTGTTTATTATTCACAAGTTTTTATGCTTTTCCTAATTGTTTTTTTCTGGTTTTTTTCGTTTCAGCTCATATTGTTGCAAGAAGGCCCTGCTCTACTTGCTTCCACCACTCACCCAGAAGAGGAGTTCCCGTCTATGCCAGAGGAACAACAGAAATAACTAAAGTGGTGAGTGGTGGTGTAAGCAACAGCATGTCAAGGCCTTTCACGGATTTCTTCACTTTGAATCATGGGATGGGGGAATGTGGCCACTAACTTGACCTCCAATTCGCCTAACCATCGTTGACAACAAAAGCGCTTGGCACTAAGTAAGTCACTTCTTATAAGCCCGCCTGCTCTGAATCCACTCGAACCAGCCCAACTGGGTTCTATCTTGGAGAAGATAGACTCCGGATGGAGTGGGCCTATTAGCCCTACTACCCTGAATCCTCTCGAACCAGCCCAACTCGATGCCATTCTTGGCAAGATAAACTCCGGATGGAGTGGGCCTATTAGCCCTATTACCCTGATTCCTCTCGAACCAGCCCAACTCGATGCCATTCTTGGCAAGATAAACTCCGGATGGAGTGGGCCTATTAGCCCTAACTACTCTGAATCCCCTGGAACCAGCCCAACTCGATGCCATTCTTGGCAAGATAAACTCCGGATGGAGTGGGCCTATTAGCCCTACTACCCTGAATCCTCTGGAACCAGCCCAACTCGATGCCATTCTTGGCAAGATAAACTCCGGATGGAGTGGGCCTATTAGCCCTAACTACTCTGAATCCCCTGGAACCAGCCCAACTCGATGCCATTCTTGGCAAGATAAACTCCGGATGGAGTGGGCCTATTAGCCCTACTACCCTGAATCCCCTCGAACCAGCCCAACTCGATGCCATTCTTGGCAAGATAAACTCCGGATGGAGTGGGCCTATTAGCCCTAACTACTCTGAATCCCCTGGAACCAGCCCAACTCGATGCCATTCTTGGCAAGATAAACTCCGGATGGAGTGGGCCTATTAGCCCTAACTACTCTGAATCCCCTGGAACCAGCCCAACTCGATGCCATTCTTGGCAAGATAAACTCCGGATGGAGTGGGCCTATTAGCCCTAACTACTCTGAATCCCCTGGAACCAGCCCAACTCGATGCCATTCTTGGCAAGATAAACTCCGGATGGAGTGGGCCTATTAGCCCTACTACCCTGAATTTTCTCCAACCGGCTCAAGTCTATTTTGAAGTCAATCTCAAGACTTGGCCTCAAAAACGGAGACTTACACTCGCCTGTACGTTATCAACAACGCCTCTACTCCAGAGTTCCCTATTGATCTTTCACAGTGTGAAAAGTATCAACTTAGGTGGAGTCAACTCATTTGTCCAGATCCCAGCGCCTAATGGTACAAGAACCTGATCAAACGCGAGCCCAAACCTGAGCCAATTCGTCAACCGGTTCAAGCTACTGGCAAGTCGTCCGGGCTCCTCCACCATCTTCTCTCAAGAGGAAACGCGAACCAAGTGATGAAATGATGGAACCTCTCAGCCTACAATTCAGAGGAACATTCGAAAGCGGCACCAAGCGTGCATAAATCTAGTAGAGACACTACTAGTCAAAATCCTATGTACCAAGGGCTTATGATGCAAAGCCGCCCAAAGGCACTTTAACCCGCCAGTCCCAAAAAGGGAAATTGTATTTACATTCATATTATTTCAAATTTTGTATTCAATAATCATTAAATCGTAATTGGTATAATTGTATTCTGTGTTTATTTGTTATTTAGTATACTTTGTGGCATGGGTGTGTAGGTAAATGAGTGAGAGTGTAGACGTATCGAGAGACCGTCCGAAAGGCACATTAGACGATTGAAGCTGTGATTAGTTTGAATGGCTACCACCAGGTGGAGGCACCGCAGCACCACATTCCTCTGCACACAACAGCACACACAAAGCACACTCACACAGTGAGTCACACACGCTGGTTCGCACACAGTCACACACAGAGAGTGAGTGAGTGAGTGAGCGTGGTATGCGGCGATCTGTACCTGTTGGGCTCAGCGTGTGATTGCGGCCAGTCGAGTCCACTGTCCACTGTCCACCTCTGTGCCCTCTCTGGCCATGTCCACTGTCCTCGTTGTCGTCGTCCTGTGTCACTCGAGCCGATCTCAATGAGTCCACTATCGAGCACACTTTTGTCATTCTCATCACCTCACCATCCCATCAACCACCGGCTTTGCCTTAGCAACTGCCACCACTACTAATCATGTGAGTTCATCATTCTATGGTTCTTCTCGGCCTTGCTTCTAACCTTCTATTTGGATTTGTCCTTCCCTTCTCTCTCTCTCTCTCTCTCTCTCTCTCTCTCTCTCTCTCTCCCTCTCTTTCTCTCTCTCTCTCTCCCTCTCTCTGTCTCTCTCTCTCCCTCATCACCACCACTCCCAGGTATTACCAATGTATTCGTGCCTGTCCACTACTGTGGATTGTGCTCACCTTTGGTGCCTGTTTTGGCCTGTTTGGCTATGCACTGTACGAGCACGAGTTGCCCTCCTTCGACGATCCACTGGTGGGTTTCGAGGTGCGTGACTCGGACCTGTCCACACGGCTCAACACTTGGCGACTGTTGATTGAGAGCACTTCATGGAATGGACTGCTCAGTCTGTACCCGAGACCGTACAGTACGGACTCGTCCTCTACTACTACTGAGAAGACTCCTGAGCCATCATCGTCGACAGTCGCTGCAGCTGCTGCACCACCATCTTCACCACCACCACCAAAAGAGAAGAAAGCACGCGTTCGGTCCGGTGGCAAGCACCGAAATGGCACTCGAAACCGTGCAAGGACAGAGACCGTTGACCAATCCCACTCAACACAACAAGCGAAGTACGATCCATTCCAGTCGAAAAGTCACCAGTTGGACCAAGAGTCGTCCGGCTCGTTCTTCTGTGGTAAACTGCTCGAGGACTATGTTCACTTTGTAGTGGAGCCCGAGTTGAAGGGCACTAATCTGCTACAGCTAGAGCCACTCAAGTCCATTTGCCAACTCGACAAGGTAGTACTACGTATGGAGGACGACTTGCCCGAGTACGACAACCGAGTGATGGCCAATGTCTCTAACCCGAACTCGAACTCGAACACAACTTCTACAAACAACAACGCCACCACTTCCACGTCAAACTTTAAACACTTTTGTGAAGTGAAGAACCTCGATCAGTGCTGTCCCAGTTGGAGTTTGCCCAACTTTGTGCTCGTGCACGCCAACAAGACCGACTGTGACTCACTGGAAGAGGCAGATATTGACGCATTTGTACAGTTGCTTCGATCGTGTTCGGCCTTCTTTGCGGACAACTATCTAAACGAGGACTGTGCGTCCGAGCGGGGACAGTGTCCAAATGTGCCCGAGCACTGCTACTCGCACAACAATCTCGTCTTCAATGTGTTCAACTATCTGGTGGACTATCGCTTCTTGGGCATGCACGATCAAATCATCAACCGTAACGATAGTATTGTGTTGATCGAGGCTAATCATACCGATCCGATCACACGGCCATTCCTCACCTCAAGCAGTATTTTCCTTCCAATGGCCAAAAGTAGCAAACTAATAGACTACTATCGGGCAGTGAGTCACTCTCGCCTCTTCTTCAATCTCTCGTCCACCACCGCCACCACAGATCTCGCTTATGGTGCGGTTCGAGTGGTGGCCGCCGATCTCGGCCTGAAGCACGCCCTCTTCAGTGAGTCACTCATCTCCGACCTGGTGCTGATCATCATTGCATCCTTCATCATCTTTGGCTCACTGCTTCTGTACACTCGGTCGATTCTACTTACCGCCACTGCAATGGCGACCAACATGGCCTCACTTGCCAGTGCCTACTTCATCTACACCACAATGTTGGACATTAAATTCTTTCCGTTTCTCAATTTGCTGTCCGTGATCATTCTTATCGGTAAGTTTGATGATTGTGTTGCACTAGTTTGACTGACCATTTCCCAAACAAATAGGAATCGGTTCAGACAATGCACTGATCTACTGTAAGGCTTGGTGCTGTGTTGTGTCGTCCACCTCGCACATTGCCGCTTACAAGTCATCCAATTCGAACCATCCTCGTAGACATCATCATCACAACCATCACGACTATCACCAACAGATGAGCGATGCACTGAGGCATGTTCTGATCTCCACTCTGTGTGCCAGCCTCACCACGTGTTGTGCCTTCTTTGCTGGCTACTTCTCCGAGATTACATCGCTCAAATGCTTCAGGTTTGTGTCTCTAACTTACTAGACTTTGGTAGCCAGTCTCTCTCTCTCTCTCTCTCTCTCTCTATCTCTCTTTCGCTCTCTCTCTCTCTCTTTCGCTCTCTCACTTTATCTCTCTCTCTCTCTCTCTCTCTCTGTCGCCCTCTGTCTTCCTCTCTCTCTCTCTCTCTCTCTCTCTCTCTCTCTCTCTCTTTCGCTCTCTCTCTCTCTCTCTCTCTCTGTCGCCCTCTGTCTTCCTCTCTCCCTCCCTCTCTCTGTCGCCCTCTGTCTTCCTCTCTCTCTCTCTCTCTCTCTCTCTCTCTCTCTCTCTCTCTCTCTCTCTCTCTCTCTTTCGCTCTCTCTCTCTCTCTCTCTCTCTCTCTGTCGCCCTCTGTCTTCCTCTCTCCCTCTCTCTCTCTGTCGCCCTCTGTCTTCCTCTCTCTCTCCCTCTCTCTGTCGCCCTCTCTCTCTCTCATCTCTCTCTCTCTCTCTCTCTCTCTCTCTCTCTCTCTTTCATCTCACACTCATGCTCTTCTCCCTGTTTAGTATCTTTGCGGGCACTTCGATCATCACCAACTTTGTGATCACCATCATCACATTCCCATCCGCAATTCTCCTGTCCGAACAACTGAGCGCATGTTGGCCATCATCGTGGCCACTGCTTGGCCAGTCGAATTCAAACAACAACAACAAACTGTACAATCGAATAGAATCGTGCCTCAGCACTGGTCTCTCTCAGCTCGTCTTCAATCAGGTGATCCTCAAGTTGGTGTTCAACTATCGTCACGCCATTTCGGTCTGCTTCACCGCCATTGCACTTGGCTCGGGCTTTTTAATCTTCTGCCGGCCGGGCCTTCAACTGCCCACCAGTCAGGAGTTTCAAGTGTTCAGTTCGCGTCATCTGTTTGAGCGCTATGATCTCAAGTATAAGAATGAGTTTTGGTACTCGAGATTTGGTGGTCGGGCACCGCCAGTGGACCCCAGTGCCTCACCCTCGGCAGTTGCCTTCACCAATCAAATGTCGAGTGTTGTGTTCCCGATTCGAGTCGTGTTTGGCATTCTGCCCGTAGACAATGGCGACTATTTGAACCCGTTCAACCGAGGCTCGCTCGTGTTCGATCCGGCCTTTAACATTTCTAGTCCCGAGTCACAGATTTGGATGTTGGAATTCTGTCGAGACTTGCGCACACAGCCCTTCTACAGGCCAAGCTTCGGTCCAAAGTTGACCAACTGTTTCATGGAAACATTTCGTGATTGGATGAAGGACCGCCGGTGCACTGACCAAATTGGCAACCAAACTGTGGACCGCTTCCCGTGTTGTGAACAGACCAAATTCCCGTACGATCCGGCAGTGTTCAGTCAGTGTCTGGTGCAAGTGGTCGAGCTGCTTCACCGAACGCCCCAATATATGTTCTCAATGAATCGAGCCGGTCCTCGGTTCAACTCGAGTGAGGTGGGCAGTGTGAAGGCGGTGGTGATCGAGTACGATTCTGTGTACGATGCTTTCGCAACATCGTACGGTGATATGGACAAACTGTGGCACACACTCGACGGTTGGGTCAGTGAACAGTTGAAGACTGCGCCTGTTGGACTAAGAAGTGGCTGGTTTGTCACCTACAACACCGAATTCTATGCACTGCAGCAGTCACTCTCTTCGGGCGTGGTACGATCACTGCTCATTGCAGTGGCATTTGCCTTCTGTACCCTCATTTGTACCACTTGGAACATTCGACTGTCCATTCTGTCCACTGTCTCGATTGCCTTTCTCATCTTTACCACAATTGGTGCGTTGATTTTGCTCGACTGGCGGCTGAATGTGATCGAGAGTATCACAATTTCGCTTACAATTGGACTGGCCATTGATGCCACGCTGCACTACACGATCGCTTACAAGCTTCTGGCAAAGGTTAGTTGTGTTTTGGTTTGTCTGTTGATCTAATCTACAAGTTAATAATCATAATGTCTCTTACATCAGGGCAATCGACTGCTGGGCATTCAGATGACACTTGCACGGATTGGTAGTCCCGTGGCCATGGGCGCCATTACAACCTTCCTCGCCGGTTCGATTATGTTGTTCTCGCACATTTTGGCTTATATTCAGATTGGCACCTTTCTTATGTTACTGTCCGTGATCAGTTGGTTGTACTCGACACTGTTTCATTTGGTAATGTTATTGCTCTCTCTCTCTCTCTCTCTCTCTCTCTCTCTCTCTCGCCCTCTCTCTCCCTCTCTCTCCCTCTCTCCCCCTCTCTCTCCCTCTCTCTCTCCCTCTTCCCCTCTCTCCCTCTCTCGCCCTCGCCCTTGCCCTCGCCCCTCTCTCTCTCTCTCTCTCTCTCTCTCTCTCCCTCTCCCCCTCTCTCTCTCTCTCTCTCTCTCCCTCTCTCGCTCTCTCTCCACCTCTCTCCCCTCAAAATGTGTGCATTCTAATCTCACTTTCACTTTGTCCCCAGAGTCTTCTTGGCATATTCGGCGCCCATCACGAGAAGTCCACCTTCTTGGCCAACTGGTTCACTCGACTGCGCACCTACTGTTCGATCAAACATTTGTCCGAGCAGATGACAACAACCAAGTTGGACACCAATTGCAACAACAACAAGACAACCACCACTCACCACTGTGCCACTACTGAGACCGATCAGTCGAATCAACAACAATTTCTCCTGTCCACCAATGGCAACCACAACAACACCAACATTGAGCAGCATCGACCATCCTCGAGAGTCTCGTCCCAATCGAGCTCATCCATTGGTCAATCGCGTAGAGATTCAATCGACCAATCGGGAGTCTTTCTTCGAGTGACTTCAATCTAAGCCTTGAAACCTTCCTTGAAGCCTTCTCCTTCTCCTCTTCTTCTACTATACGTTCCTTATACCTTACTTACTTATCATTACTCATTGACAACATTGTTCAATGTTCATTTTATTGTATTATCATTAAGTGTATTATTAATTATCAAATCGAGTATGTATTACAGTACAGCACATGGTCATCATCATCGTTGGTCCTCGTCGTGGTCCTAGTTTGGTCATCTTGGTCATTATCATCATTCCAAAGATCCAATATATATCAAATATGTGTTTGTGTGCTTATCAAATATAAGTTATATTATAGATTAAATTATATGATTTCGATATGACGGAATGCATAGATTGCTTAGATTAGATTGAGTAAGTGAGTGAGTGATTATGTGCGGAGTAACGTTTACGTATTTTTGGTTATCGGCGGATTGGATTCATCATCATGAGAAATAGTATTAGTATCATTATGATTTGGTTTGGGTTAACTCGTGCAACTTAAATAGATCGTATTTGTATGTTTTTGTGTTTGTTTGAGTGTTGAGTCAGATGGCTGTCCGCTTGAGAGTTGGACTGGCCTCCAGCCACTTGGCGATCATCACAAAAGCAAACAAACCAAACAGTAGCATAATAATCTTGCCCACGGTCTTCAGTTTCGCGTCCTGCCAGTGACGATCGGCCATGCACTTGGCGTACGGTGTGCGGGTGAAGGTGACCATCGTGTACAGTGGCACCCAAAAGTTCGGAAACATGGCATGCATCCAGTTGTCGAACTTCTTGCGCACAATGAAGCTCTTCTTGTTGACCAGATCACGCATCTCCACATAGTTGTACATGGCCAGATCGATGATGGTGTGACAGTTCTCCACCCGAGTCTCGGTGTAGTCCTGCAGTACCTTGTTCAGTGGGAGTTTGCTCTGTTCGAGCAGTTCGTCCAGTACGACACAGTCCTCGAAGCCACAGTTCATGCCCTGTCCGTAGAAGGGCACCATCGCGTGAGCCGCGTCGCCCATCAGCAGGACCTTGTCCTGGTAGTTGTATGGGCTGCACTTGATCGAAATCAACGAAGACGGGCCACCACTGAAGAATGCACGACTCAGGCCGCTTCTGTTGTTGTTGTGTAAAAGTTGTGGAATCAAAGTGTGAATCAATCAATCAATCAATCACCCGACTCAATGTTAGACTAATTCGATCTTACCTGGTGAGCAGTGGAATCGAGTCGGGAAAGTACTCCGCGAAGAAGCGCATCAACTTGGCCTCGTCGGTGATCTGTTCGAACTTCTTGAACGGCATAAACAGTGTCACAGTGAAGGACTTGTCCAGATTGGGCAACGCGATCATCATGAATTCACCTCGTGGCCAAATGTGCAAATAGTTGGCCTCCATGGCGTAGTCGCCCGACTCGCTCGGCGGAATGCACAACTCCTTGTAGCCATGTTCAATGTACTTTTGACTATAGTTGAGCAGCAACATTTTGGTCATGCACTGGCGTACGGCCGAGTGAGCGCCATCACAGCCAATGATCACGTCCGCCTGGGTATGCACCAACTCGCCCGCTGGGTCACCACCCCCATCCAATGGGCTCTCGTGACTCTCCTTATAGTCCACCACTCCTCCACTTCCCTTGAGAATGGGCCGCTGGAAGGTGATCACACCCTTGTCCAGATTGGCCTTCATCATTTTGTGATTGAAGTGACACTTGACATTGGCGTACTTCTCCGCCTCTGAGATGAGCAGCTCATTGAGAAAGCGGCGACTCACCGACAGAATGCACTGGTCAGGTCGACCGTACGGGATTGCTCGCTTTGTGCCATCCAGATCGTGTATCATACGAGCGTACATCTTAATCGAGTAATTGTCGAGAATTTCCTGTTCGAGGCCGAGTAGGCGAAGGGCACTGCGGCCCCGCTCGGACAGTGCCAAGTTGATCGACTTGCCCACCACGTGCTCCATTGCGCGAGGATCCTCACGCATCTCGTACATGTCCACCTGTGTGGTTGTGAGGGGGAGGGAGAGGGGAAGGGAGAGTTGTGTAAATGTTTCCAAACACAAGATACATAAACAACAAAAAGAAGAGATCAGATGGGAGAAATTAGAATGAGAACAGGAAAAGTCTCACACACACAACGTGATATGCATACCAATGCCTGCCCAATCACACTCAACACATGATGAGCACACACATCCTGAACCCGTTCATCATCTCAAATCACTCGCTACTTTTGACAGATCAACCGTGTAGGGTAGGTGAAGTGAGGGAGATGTATTTATGGACATGTACATTTGAAGTACTGTCAGTGCATAGTGTCCACTTGTCAATGGTACTGGGTACATGTGGCCAGTGAATGATCATCTGGCGCGGATAGTAGTAGAGTTAGCGATAATTGTGTGTGTCTATTATTAGATCGAGACCGAATATGCCGCTCATAAATCATATAACTGTTCGAGATCAGATCAGATTGATCGTCCTTCAACTCGACAACTCAAACTGCAACTGTAGTTCCAATGCTTCAGTTCGAGTAATGCTAACTAATCAGGTGCTCACCGAAGTATCATCACCAGCAACAGCAGAGAGTGGACTCACTTTTGTTCATCTTCATCTTACCTTACCATTCGAACTGAACTTTCATATAACTTTCAATATCAAACTTACAAAAATATACTCAGTACTTTTATGTCTCGTGTCTTGTTGTTCTTGTTTGTTGATCTTGTGACTTAACTCATCACTCATCACACTCTCTCTCTCTCTCTCTCTCTCTCTCTCTCTCTCTCTCTCTCTCTCCCTCTCTCTCTCTCTCTCTCTCTCTCTCTCTCTCTCTCTCTCTCTCTCTCTCTCTCTCTCTCTCTCTCTCTCTCTTCCTCTCTCTCTCTTTACTCAACTCAACTCAACCTCAACTAGCTGATTGTGTTCAATCGATGCAATTGGCTTGGACATTCACTCAATCTCTCACTCACTCCCTCGCATCGTACACACAAAAACAACAACCCGATCAGATCAAACTTACCTGATAACCGCGACGGGCTAAAAAGCACGATGCCATTGAGCCAACCTAGTAAAAAGAGATAGCAAAATGTCAAATATAGCGAATATATTCAAGGCTCATCATCTGCATTATCATCTGAGTTTAGGCTGTCTTGTGTTGCCATATTGTGATAATGGTCACTATTGACAGTGTTTTGTTATTGTTGTTGTTCTCACTTGTTCCTTGTTCGTTGTCAATTTGAATGTGCTGCTCGATTTAGCCTAACTGACAACAACAGCAAACTGACAACTCTGATCAATCTGAGTGTAAGTTTGCTGATTTAGGCTCATCAGATCATTCAGAGCAGTGTAAGTTAGAGCTAGAGTAGCATTCGATCGATTGAATCGATTGAGCACTAGTGTTCATTAGTGTAGTCGTGTTCACTATCTGGCCAACTAGCAACAAACTAACTAGCACTACACACTCAACACTGGCTGCTGTGCACGGTATACTGTCACTAATTGTTTTGTAACTCAATTAATTAAATAGCGCAAACACTACTACTCGATCGACAATGATGACACTATGATCGATGATAGAGTATGTATGACTTTTGACTGTGTGTTAGCTAGTTAGCTACTACCAAAAACAAAACAACAACATAGAATGTCACTTACCAGGCCGCCGCCAACGATTGCAACATGTCCAGAATTGGTTCCGGGCTCCATTGCACCACCAACGGTGTTCATGCTACGTTGAGTGTTGCCGTTGTTGCTCGAAATTGGTGCACCGTTTCGAGGCATCGCCACCGATCCTAAATAAGATAAAGATCGTCGAAGAAGAATTTTGTTAGCGAACATATTTCGGTTACGGCCACTTGTTAGGTGGTGATGGTTAATGGAAAGCACCGAGAATGTGAATGTGACTCACTGTGAGAACAATCAATCTGTGATTGCACTACTCGCGGCATTGTTTCTAACGCTCTCAATAGTAGAAGTTGTGTGTTCGGTAGCTTTTGTCCACCCTTGCTCGTGTCACCAAGCCAAGTGATGATACTGTCCCGCTTTGTCAGTGTCTGACTGTGTGTGTGTGTGTGCTACTGTTCGATGTGCACTACTAATTGATCGTTTAATAGTCCATTTAGTGTATTAGTAGCATCCGAACAGTAGAACACAAAACACAAAGTGATCAGTCTCGACCCCCTTGTTTACTGCCCTCGTGTATGTTTACCAGGCAATTCGATTGCACCTCGATTTGCCTATCGAATAGTGCCACCGAGTGTAGTAGTGATCTCTCTCTCTCTCTCTCTCTCTCTCTCTCTCTCTCTCTCTCTCTCTCTCTCTCTCTCTCTCTCTCCCTCTCTCTCTCTCTCTCTCTCTCTCTCTCTCTCTCTCTCTCTCTCTCTCTCCCTCTCTCTCTCTCTCTCTCTCTCTCTCTCTCGCTATCTCTCTCTCTCTCTCTCTCGCCCTCTCGCCCTCTCGCCCTCTCGCCCTCTCTCTCTCTCTCTCTCTCTCTCTCTCTCTCTCTCCCTCTCTCTCTCTCTCTCTCTCTCTCTCTCTCTCTCTCTCTCTCTCTCTCTCTCTGATCGTACTCTCCATGCCATCAAGCGATCATCTCACTGATGTTGATGATGGTAGTTGATCTCGCTCTCTTTTGTCAGGCCATCAAGCGCGCGCGTCGAACGATATTATTACGATTGCTTGTGTTGTCCGTTGTTGGCTAGTTAATAGCTAATCGGAATAGGTTGCTGTTTTGCATGTATGAACTGTCCATGTACTGTACTTGTGCGTTTGCGATTGTATATGTTGCCATCGGAGTAGCCTGATCATTGATCATCAACATCGAATGTATGAGGATGATGACTAAACTCAACAAATCATTACAACAACAACAGCTAACCTTGAATGGAAAGGAACCTTCGGCTAAGGTTGAGGATTGACGTATCGCAATCACACTGACTGAACTAGCCCAATCAAACACCGAACGAACATGAACGATAAGGACAACATGCGAGAGAGGACATAAGACACACACAGGCACAAGACATAGACCTGATTGCGTAATGCATAACGTGACTGTGTGACAGGATTGCGAGTATTGCACTCTCTCACCCGAGGAGTGCACTGATCGCGGCACACACACACACTCCATTAACCGTAAGCTAACTGACACTCACAAGACTCGGAGTATGATGTGCACACACACGAGATCGGACTGTACTGAACGGACAGAACGGAACAGTCAGTCAGCCGACAGTCAGTCAGTCACACACACACAGGCACAGTCATTTGACTGGCACAGCATCATCGTGGAATTACTGCATTAATTCATAGACGTAAACAAATAAGCAATAACGGGTCGAGAGACATTGCACTGCACTCGCACTTCTCAGACACAACACAACAACAAATTTGTACCGTTCAGTGCGGTGATGGTGTCCCGTGGGGGGTTTTGTCTGAGAAAAAGGACATTTTCATTAATGCGGTCGGACGGCCAGCCAGCCAACACTAATAGCAGCAGGCTA
>JAKIJQ010000041.1:1592500-1670000 GCA_023373905.1 Rhizoglyphus robini
ACTCGTGGTTTACTTCATTGTCCTGTTAGTCCTACCGGCTCTGCTAGTGACAGTGTTGTCTCCATTTGGTGGTGACTCATTATTCGGTTACGATGACCAATCTCGAACAGTCGCGAACGACTCTGCCCAAATTCGCTACTCTGCACTGAGTCAAGAAGCGCCCGAGTCAGAACTGGCTGAATCTATTGTCTAAACCCATAACCTTGTTCATGCCCTTTAGTTGCACTCTTTTGTATGACTAATAACTTTTGTATACCTTCACTTATTGATTCACTTTGTGATCTCACTTGTGCTACACCACAACAACACATCCAAAGACATGTATTGACTTATAATGCAATAAAGTATGCACTGATTTAGTTTGATTATTGCTCACTAGAAGCCGTTTCAATCGTTTCGTTTTATTTTGCATTTGCTATTTTGCCAATTGATCTCGTCTTTTTGTGTGTGGCTCACAGCTCGTTGACGTGATGAGTAATTGCACACTTTGGGCACTTATCTATGTTTTACTTAATCTGATCAGAAATCATCACATACAAGTGCATCACTATGTATAAGCATTGTATGTCACATTAGTCTCACACTGTCATCATCACCGACTCGATGCATTAGCTCCTTTTGGTTAATGTACAGTTCCTTTCCATATCTCTCGATGGTGATCTATTTGTGTCAGTGTGTGTGCTCTGTATGTTCTTGTTCATCATTTTCTTGTTCTTCTTCTTATTCAGTCACTGTCCCACTGGTGGTGGATGATCATGATAAGCATCATCATCATCCACCATCATCGATCTATCGAGATCTAGTGCGAGTGCGCTCGATTTCACTCTTTGCTCCCGCACAGTTCGAGTTTGATATGAATGTGTTGAGTGCTGTGTGACTTGTGTGCAGCTGGTGATAAATGATTTTGCCAGTCCAGTGATCGGTGTGTTCACCGATGCTGCACTGTACACTGCAGTGAGGCACTGGTGCCATCGGTGTCGGTCTGTCTATAAGTGGAAGTAGCACACACACACAGTCGAAAGTGCGCTTAATTAGCACACATCACACCAGTGGTGCAGTTGTGCACCTCACACTATCACCTCGGCCACCGTAGCCACCACCACCACCGTCGTCGTCGCACCATCAACCGAATAAAGTGTTCATCATCATTCGCAGGTGATAGATTGCCATTGACTTGTGGTGTTGGTGATGGTAGCGATGGCAGAGAGATGCAGTGTCGTGGTGACTGGTGCCGTTCGCCTCACTACAACTGCAAATAGATCCATTCACAGGTGATTGGCATTGATTGGCCTGGCGCAATCAAACACGAACGAACACACAAACGGACGAACACACATCAACATTCATCTAGCACTGTCACTTAGCACGGAGATGATCAACGATGCCACCGAGCAACGAACGGTCAGCCGACCAACTCATGCTGTAACCGAGAGTGTAACCAATGCCGACCACGAGTCGGCCGTAGATACTCTCTCTCTCTCTCTCTCTCTCTCTCTCTCTTTCTCTCTCTCTCTCCCTCTCTCTCTCTCTCACCCTCATTCTCTCTCTCTCTCTCTCTCTCTCTCTCATCCTCTTTCTCTCTCTCTCTCACCCTCATTCTCTCTCTCTCTCACCCTCATTCTCTCTCTCTCATTCTCTCTCTCTCTCTCTCTCTCTCTCTCTCTCTCTCTCTCTCTCTCTCTCTTTCTCATCCTCTCTCTCTCTCTCACCCTCTCTCTCTCTCTCTCTCTCTCTCTCTCCCTCTCCCTCCCTCTCTCTCTCTCTCTCTCTCTCTCTCTCTCTCTCTCTCTCTCTCTCTCTCTCTCTCTCTCTCACATATCACTAAATAAATCTGTATATCTCTGCTTATTATTTAAACAAACCACTATCGAATACTAACGAATAACTAACTAACCCCTGCAGGTCATATCAATTCAGATGCAGCAGATTCACTGTCAAATGGTTTGGCCAATTGCTAAAGCATACACGTGTCGCACAATGTGTCCCTCATGAATTGTATTTGTCCACCATTGTAGACGCGCCCGCCACTCTGCAAATCCTCGAGTAGAGTCTTTTGTTTGTCCTGGGATTAGGTGATCGGATCACACACACAATCTGCCAGGAAAGAGGGGGCTCATGCTCTTGTTTGTGCTCTCATTCATTCATTCAATCTATATATTATTTATGATGACGCTTTTATTATTGAGTGAGGCTCCCTAGTCTGTTATCATCTTCACAAAAAGTGATAGGACAAATTGATATTTGCGATACTGTTTGACGTTTTGTTGTGATAGGCGCAAAGTGCTTTTTCTTCGACTATTGATTGGCACATTGAATCATGGCGTGAACTTTGCACTTTTGTGGAGTTGTTGACCGTTGAGTGAATGTTGTTTAAAGTGAGTTGATCTAAGTGAAGTTGTAAGTGAATGTTAGTTAAGGTAAGTGAATGTGACCATTTGGCAAGTCAACTCACGTTTTGGCTATGGCAAGTGTCACCTCACATCCCAAAGTGATGGTGCTTTCCCCTTGTGTGTCAATGTCCATTAACCGAGTAGAGCACTCGTTAAGTGCATCACCATAAGCAAGGTGACTTTACTTAGACAAACTTGCACTCACTCACTCACTCACACCTTAAGTGGCAATATTAATAAAGTTCACTCGAGCAACCTTTGCCACAACAACCACAACAAACACTCTCTCAACTCACTAATGTCTGTACTGATGAGTATGTTTGTCTGTTTGTGTGTTTGTTATTCGAGTGGATCACTACAAGCGTGTCAATAGTGACAATCACTACGAGTGGATCAATACACACACACAGAGTCACACAATCACAATACACTGATTGAGAAGTATCGAATCACACAAAATGTTGTGATCTGTTTGTATCGCTCTCATCGATTGGCACTCGATCACGATCGACTGTATGTTCTGTGTCTGTGTCCTGTTTGTTGTGTGTTCGTTTTGGTTACTACTCCACACACACAACCTCAATCTGCCTCAGATAAGTCATAAGTCATTCTCATGATCGCTCACACAAACAGTCAGCTCAAGTCAGCTCAAGTCAGATCGCATATACAGATTGATGCAATAATAAGTTTAAATTCCAGAAGCGAATATACGATAATAAATAATAGATAGATAGATAGACGGATGGATGGATGGACAGACACGGACAGACACGGACAGACACGACTGTGACTTGTGACTCGAGTGGTACTACGATTCTCGTTCGAATACGATGAACTGTTCTAACATTCTACACTCACATTCACGTTCACCGTTCACATCTGGAGTGTGTGTGTGTGTGTGTGTGTGTGTGTGTGTGTGTGTGTGTGTGTGTGTGTGTGTGTGTGTGTGTGTGTGTGTGTGTGTGTGTGTGTGTGTGTGTGTGTGTGTGTGTGTGTGTGTGTGTGTGTGTGTGTGTGTGTGTGTGTGTGTGTGTGTGTGTGTGTGTGTGTGTGTGTGTGTGTGTGTGTGTGTGTGTGTGTGTGTGTGTGTGTGTGTGTGTGTGTGTGTGTGTGTGTGTGTGTGTGTGTGCATGGGAGATGCACTGGTTTGCCCCATTCTCTGGTAGAGGAGCTCACTTCAATAATTGATGCTGCATTTGTGTATGCATTGGCTCTCAATTATTAATGGCACTACTACGAATTAATTACCATTCGAGAGAGCTTCGAGAGTGGAAAGTTCGAGTTTTGCTTTGTACTTCTGCAGCAATCGAACACAGACAACAACACAAATCAACGTTCGAACACAGAATCACTCGTGCGCGCTCTCCTTAATTAGTGAGTACACTTTGAGAGAGAGAGAGAGAGAGAGAGAGAGAGAGAGAGAGAGAGAGAGAGAGAGAGGAGAGAGAGAGAGAGAGAGAGTGGTGCACCCGATCCACTCCACCACTCGAATGCATTCAGCCAAGCAAAACGATCATCATCATCGAGAGCATCACTAATTGAAATCTAATTAAATGCCACTGCCGATCCTTTCCGATGATAGTGAACAAGCCCGAACCGAAGAGTGGCAACAGAAGAGGAATATTGAAGTGATGCCGCGTGGTTGCTGCTGCTGCTGCTGTTGCTAGTGATGGTAGTGTTGCGGCTTGTGTTGGTTGGTAGAACCATTCTCGCGGTGGTGGTGTCGATCGGTCGGTGCCTTTGAGTTGGTGATGCACTCTCGTACTTTAGATTAGCCACACGAGTCACCAAGTGCTGCTGCTGCAATTGATGCCAATTGGCTCATCAACACACAGCACAGCCTGAATAACATCAGAATAATAACATCAATTCAATGACCATCTACAGTAGAGATTGAACCGAACACGAGCAGTAGTCTATCATTATGCCCAACAAAGGCACCGATTTAATTATATTTCTAATTGTTGTTTGCGCGCCCAATTGACATCGCCAGAAGGGAGCATTGGGAAGAGAGAGAGAGAGAGAGAGAGAGAGAGAGAGAAGCTTCCGCCACAATAGAATCAAGCGGATTCAAGTGCCATACTAATGTACTCCTACGATGATGATACACCCCACAATAAAGTTTAGCTTATATTTATTGTTAAGATTTAATTTCGAATATATACAGAAGTGAGCGCTTAAGACTGACTCGAGTAGTCATTAGCAGTCGAAGTGAAACCAATTAGTACAAGCACTCTTTCACTACTTTCACTGTCGTGCAAACCAACTTCCTGGCCACCACATTCGAAAGTGGTAGTGAGTGAGTGCATTCGACATGCTGGCACGGACGGTGACCAATCGGTTGTGGAAGAGCAATCGATTCTGGTGTGAGTGATACGAGAGCAGAGCTCACGGGTGCCAATCGGCATGACCGGACATGTTACGACCGAGTGTGTGAGCAATCAGTGGTCGAGTGTGATCTCTCGCTCCACTTTTGTCGTGGTCAGTCAGTCAGTCCGAGAGTGTTGATGATCTCCCGACACTTTCCGTTTTGTGCACGCACATCTCTCTCTCTCTCTCTCTCTCTCTCTCTCTCTCTCTCTCTCTCTCTCTCTCACCTATCAATTTGTGCCATTTGACCTGCTTCTATCTATCTATCCATCAGCTTTTCGATAATCATAATATCGGACTCGATCCGATCACAATCTCATCACGTTCTTGCACGCACACTCGCACCTCGAACCAATTGATGGCATTGGTCGTGGTCTTAGTGCGGCAGTGGTGGCTTAGTGCACACACCAAGCTTTCTTTCTCTAACTTGCACTTTCGTTCACGGGGACGAGACTTTGTCGATTCTGTTGACTTGGTTTGTCGATGTGTGGCTGTGCGTGTGTTGATCGGTTCTCGATGTTAGTTGTCCATATGTTGTCGATCTGTGTCGGTGTCGGCACCGGGACACAAAGCAAAGACAACAACGAGCTGCCTCACTAGTAGTCACTAGTGCCCAGTCGGTGTGTCTGTCTGTGTGAGAGAATGTGTGAGTGCCTGTGAAAGCTTTTACATGCGAGCGCGGGTCA
The DNA here is from genome assembly GCA_023373905.1 of Rhizoglyphus robini. NCBI lineage: Eukaryota > Metazoa > Arthropoda > Arachnida > Sarcoptiformes > Acaridae > Rhizoglyphus > Rhizoglyphus robini. Next base: position 1,597,947 of record JAKIJQ010000041.1, read on the forward strand.
AAGCGCGTGAACTTCCAATGATTGAGCCAGCCGGCACTTGAGTGACTCTGCTGCTGTTGCTGTGTGTTATTTGACTCACTCTGATCACCAATGAGTGTTGTATTTATTATTATTTATATGCGCGCCCTCGGTTTCGATTCTCCCCTCATCTTCTTCATTTATTTTCTGTTGCCACGTTGACTAATCGTTGTAATAATAATTGTAATTCTCGTTAGCCGGCGCCAAGCCAAAGCCGCGGCACCCTCGGTGTCGATGATGATGATGATGATACGGTCAAATGTGTGTTGCGATTACGAGAATGGTAAGGCTGCCGATGGCTAACCAATTGGTTGGCGGTCAATTTTGTGTGAGTGTCTGACGCGGTCTAGACCTGGTTGCCTGTGGTGTGTGGTGCTGATTAGTGGTGAGGGGTTGAGGGGTCAATCGGTGCGCTCACTAGTAGTGACTCACTACCATTCATTTGTGTGTGTGTGAGCCTGTGTATTAGCTTGGGCGCTCACGGCACAAAGGTGAGATGGTGATCACCTTTGGCGGCATTCTCACACAGAGAGGTGTCGTGTGAGGTGCTTCTCTCTCTCTCTCTCTCTCTCTCTCTCTCTCTCTCTCTCTCTGCCTTCTGTGCACGATAGTTCCATTCTGTTCATTCTTGGCCAAATGCGGCAGATTAAGAACAGAACAGAGATGATGGGTGGGAGAGACAACGATTGGGAGAGGGACACACACACACACACACACACACACACACACACACACACACACACACACACACACACACACACACACACACACACACACACACAGGTGAGGGAGTGTGTTGTATTGAGACAAGGCTCCAGGCATCGAACATCTTGTTGTCTTATGTTGCACTTTCGCTCATCAGATCGCCAACTCTCAGTCATGTCTGTCTGTCTGTCTGTCTCTACACAAGGTAGATCTGTTTCGTGTTTACCTCGTGTCAATTTCACACACACACACACACACACACACATTGTGCCGTGTTCTTTGGTGACCAGTTGTCGGGCCATGTGCCACAGTGCTAAGTCTGTGAGAATGCCGCCAAGCACAACGCACACGCACGGTAGTCTGCATCAGACTGGCCACTGGCGTCCACACATTTGTGTGTGTCTCGCACACTGTGCACACCACTCAAAGCTCATTAACAAGCGTGGGGTAATGTGCAATTTTCTGGTTCACTTGCCACACACACAAGACAAACATCTCTACTGAGTTCAATTAGCATTTTGCATTAGTCTCGGTCTCGGTTCAGTTTCGCTTCTCAATTACGTCAGTCCGGTGAATAATTAGCCTCACAACCAAATCGGACACATTCACACAAAATAGAATCGATTCAATCGGTCACCTATTTTGTGTGTGTGTGTACTGTGTGCTAATTGGTATTCAAACCTCATACACTCATTGCATTGTGCACACACAAAATCTCACAACACAACTCATTGGATAATCTCAATATTCCAAAGGGAAAGAGATTCATGAACGTGCCAATTAGTTTGACAACCTGAGAATGTGATTTATTTGGGTATCACATTGGCGCACACAGCCAACGACCTGACCCAAAAGCTCACAAATTAAAATGCAAACACACAAATTGCACACACACACACACACACACACACACACACACACACACACAAATTTAGACACCAAATCTGCACACAAAGTTTTATTATTAGCCAAAAAAAGACACATACAAATTCTATGCAAATTGAGTGAATTTCTAGTGAACTCGAAAGCTGAGAAAGACGGCTTACTCGCATACGAGATTAATTTGCAGTTGTGCTGTGTGGAAAGTGTTAGTCTGTGTAGTGAATGTGTGTGCATCTCATCTCTAAGTCGAAGCAATATTTCATGGCACCCTCCGAGAGTGAGTCTAATAAATCGCCACACACGATTACTTTATGTGTTTGTGTGCTGTGGCACGCTCATCTCTCTCTCTCTCTCTCTCTCTCTCTCTCTCTCTCTCTCTCTCTCTCTCTCTCTCTCTCTCTCTCTCTCCCTCTCTCTCTCTCTCTCTCCCTCTCTCTCTCTCTCTCTCTCTCTCTCTCTCTCTCTCTCTCTCTCTCTCTCTCTCTCTCTCTCTCTCTCTCTCTCTCTCTCTCTCTCTCTCTCTCTCTCTCTCTCTCTCTCTCTCTCTCTCTCTCTCTCTCTCTCCCCTTCGCTCCCAGGCAGTGTAATGCTAAATGTAGCAAATGCTAATGAATGAATGCTAATGCATTGACTTGACTTTTTGCATCATCTTCCGACAAAGTCAAAGTGCGCGCCACGGACCACCGAATAGTGCACACCATTCAAATGTGATGTGTGTGTGTGTGCATATATGCATTAGTCAGCCAATTGTGCGGCACTAGTCGGGAATGGCGACCAGTTTGTCGCCTCTGTCCGCATCAACCAACCACTCTTCTCATCCATCCGCTTTGTCCGCATCATTTCAACAACAATTCAATACAGTCAATTTCAAGTGGCCAACTGTGTGCTGCTGCTGCTGCTCTTTGTGTTCTGCTCATATTAGTAATAACCCCTGATGTAAGGTCAATCGAAGTAAAGAAGCATCAGCTTTAGATTTAAGAATCGAATGCATGCATGCGAGCCATTTAAGCCAAATTGAGCCAAATGAGATAGATAAAGGAAGAGGGAGAACACAGAATTAGCATTAAGTGCTTTCGAATGTGAGAACGGGAGAGAGAGAGAGAGAGAGAGAGAGAGAGAGAGAGAGAGAGAGAGAGAGAGAGAGAGAGAGAGAGAGAGAGAGAGATGCGATTGTGACTTTAGTCGGCAAATGACTTTTTAATGATGCCGACTTGTGTCAATGTTGGTTATCGGTCGGTGACGCGCAGCCCTGATCCCTGATCCTCTCCATTATGAATGCAGAGTTATTGTTATTATTGATATTACCCCACAGGTCTTTATGTCAGTCACTGGGGCATCCTCAACTCGGTGACACAATGGCACAACACCGAGTGGCACAGCAGTGCCCAATCTGTGCCCATCAATTGTGCACTTTTGATCAGTCTCTTTGTCCCAGTCCGTCAACAAGTTCTCACAGTCTCAGTCGGTGAGTCTGCACACTCATCTATCCATTCTTTCTCCTTCTCGCTCTCACATCTTTTTGCCTCTGGTCCTAGGGACGAGTGAGGTAAATTGGGCCCCTCTACACTTTTTTTGACTTTGACTTTGATTCGTTGACTGGGCACGGGAATTGGCTGAGTCGGACGGCACTGTGTCGAGGCAACAGCACAGCACAGCACAGTGTCAGAGTGCGGTGTGTGCCTTGTGTGCGGTGTGAAGCATTGCGGAGTGAATGTGTTGCGGCAATGGGCAAATGGTGAGCACAGTCGACGGCACTGACTGAGGCAGGTCGTCTCTCGATCGCCCGTTGGCCCGTCCTCGGTCGTGGTCGCGGCTAAGTGAATCACTCTCAGTCAGTCAGTCAGTCTGTGTGTTCAAGTGTGATGTTCTCTCTCTCTCTCACTCACTCACTCGAACCGCGAGTCTTTCAGTCAACAGCCACCAAGACTGGCGAGTGGTCGTCGTCCTCTCAGTCATCATCATCGCGAACCAGTGAACGATCGCAATCGAACCACTTCTTGTCTTGTCTTGTGCTCAACTTCACTTCACTTCTATCACGGTACATTTTGCGCGCGTGCGATCATCAAACGCATCACTCTCCGCTCACGAGCGGTCTATTCGAATTGACCAAATTGGCGGCAAACGTTACGCTTTGATCTATCCGCAACTCGATTGCACACACAGCACCGTGTCCAGTTGGTCACCCTCTCTCTCTCTCTCTCTCTCTCTCTCTCTCTCTCTCTCTCTCTCTCTCTCTCTCCCTCACTTGTCTCATTAGTGTCACACTGGTCACCTCACTAATGAACACATCACTGATCATATCTCACATTGTCAGCATCATTTGTCATTTGTCTGACCCTCATCATCATCATTACCCATCACCATCTCCATCATCATCATCATCAACATTGCCATTGCAAATTGTTGAATGTTCGTATGTGACTGTCTGTCTGTGTCGCATCAATAAATCATCCCAACACCCGACAAACACACTCATCGGTGACCATCTGTAATAATGTTAATCGACTAGACACACTTGTGCCGCACAACATTCTTGTTGCTAGTGTGAAGTTCAAGTGCAATCGAACACGTCTTCGCTCAATTAGACTTTCAACCCAATTTGTTATTTCTGCCATATTTGATTGCTATTTTGTATGTGCCTGTGCCACTGTGTGTGTGTGTGTGTGTGTGCGTGTTCGCGGCAATATTCAATTATAGAATATTGTTGGCGAGGGTGTGTGTGTGTGTTCAAGTTCAATCGATTCTGGCTGCACGAATGCCGATGCCATTCTGTTGCCATTAAACCAATTGGTGTTTCGTGTTTCCTTTAAGTGTAGTTGTATCTTAATAATCGACAGCAAATTAAGTTCACCATCATATTTAGTGCAACAACATCAATCGACCAATTGAGTATTTATTATATTTGTCGCCTCATCTCAATCATCATTTACTTGAATCGCCGCCATCATCTTCATCGTCAATCGAATCAAGCCCAATCGAATGGACACTAATTGAACGTTATTAAGGTCGATCTCGTGTGGTGCGTCCACTCCAGTGACCATTCCACCACCACTTGTGAATTGACATCTAAATCAGCAGTAGAATTGACTTGTTCATCCAATTCTGCCGACGAACAACAAATTCGATTAGACCATTTCCGTCTGGTCGCACAGTTATTATTAGGTAAGTGTGTGTGTGTGTGTGTGTGTGTGTGTGTGTGTGTGTGTGTGTGTGTGTGTGTGTGTGTGTGTGTGTGTGTGTGTGTGTGTGTGTGTGTGTGTGTGTGTGTGTGTGTGTGTGTGTGTGTGTGTGTGTGTGTGTGTGTGTGTGTGTGTGTGTGTGTGTGTGTGTGTGTGTGTGTGTGTGTGTGTGTGTGTGTGTGTGTGTGTGTGTGTGTGTGTGTGTGTGTGTGTGTGTGTGTGTGTGTGTGTGTGTGTGTGTGTGTGTGTGTGTGTGTGTGTGTGTGTGTGTGTGTGTGTGTGTGTGTGTGTGTGTATGCTCGGTCGAGTGTGTGGTGCATGCTAACCGAATTGAGCCAATTGAGCGAATCGATAGTGACAAACTCGATCATGTGCCCACCAATGGTCAATCAAGTAGCTGCTGCTGCTGTGTGCACACAGTGCAAAGTAGTGGCCACTCGACCAAGTGGACACTCAAGTGGCTGATCACTACTTCACTCGATGTCGAGTGCCAATTAGACTTGTTGGGCAATTAGATTGATTGATGCGTGCAGATCAGATGCGTCGATCCGATACGCTCGCTCAGTGCACTGAGACAGAGTACGATGCTGCTGCTGCTGCTCTCTTTCCGCTATTCCATTCAATCAGTGTAATCAATCCAATTAGGACTGCTATGCAAAGTGTGTCGCACAGAATAGATAGCGCTTGCTGCTAGTGAGGCCATTATTCACACAAACAACCAACAGACAGGCAGAGAGAGAGAGAGAGAGAGAGAGAGAGAGAGAGAGAGAGAGAGAGAGAGAGGGAGGGATAGAGGGAGAGAGACAGGGAAGGAGAGGGAGAGGGAGAGAGAGAGAGAAGAGAGAGAGAGAGAGAGAGAGAGAGAGAGAGAGAGAGAGAGAGAGGGAGAGAGAGGGAGAGAGGGAGAGAGACAGGGAGGGAGAGGGGGAGAGGGAGAGGGAGAGGGAGAGGGAGAGGGAGAGGGAGAGAGGGAGGGAGAGGGAGGGAGAGGGAGAGAGAGAGAGAGAGAGAGAGAGAGAGAGAGAGAGAGAGAGAGTCAGCACAGAGAAGCGCAGTAATATAAAGCGTGAAATTCCGTTCAATTACGTCCTCATCTTGATTACGTCTTGATTTGTTTGTTTGTTTGTACTGAGACTGAGTGAGACTAAATTGACTTGAGGAAATTAGATACACACTGATCAGATTAATATGCAATGGAGATGTCCGGTGCACGGAAAATGTCCATCGGTGGTTCAAAGTGGCAATCGAATTCGATTGTCTCTTACTAACCGTTTGGCAAAGTTGAATCAATACTTGTGAGCATCGTCATTGGTCTAAATATAAATGGCCGAGCAGTGCACGATCACCAATCCATGATCAGCATCACCATCCAATGGCCACCATTGGGCACGACCAGGAATGTGTCACTTGGCACTATTAGCTAGATTTGCTATTCGTGTTTCGTCCAGGCATCCGTCCCAGTCACAGTCAGACAGACAGAGTCATCAATTCTGTTGGTTGGAAATTAATATCCATTTGCCCCTTCTTCTTCTTCCTTTGCTCGTTCGTTCGTTTGCTTTTTCCCCTCTTGTCTGTCTGCCTGTCCTCATGTGAATATGTTTCAGCTTGAATAATTTGTAGCTATTTTTGGAAGGTTATCCATAACTTTTATTATAATTCCGATTCGTGTGTTGTGCACGACGTGTCGGTTCGGTTCAGTTGACATCGTCCACGGCACTTTCCTCTCTCTCTCGCCCTCTCTCTCTCTCTCTCTCTCTCTCTCTCTCTCTCTCTCTCTCTCTCTCTCTCTCTCTCTCTCTCTCTCTCTCTCTCTCTCTCTCTTGCTTTCCATCCTTCGATTCTCCTGACTGACCATAGTTTGTCTCTACAACCACCAATTTCAATTTGGCCGTGGTCGTTTATCGTCACAGTGCACGGATGGTCAGTTCTGTGGTTGTCATCGACCATGATTTGATCGGTAATTCAATTAGTTGCTTTGCATTGCCACTTTGAGACAGCACATCACATCAATGTTTGAACTTTTTACTTGAACTGTCATTCAAAAATGTGCATTCCATTCCTCATCACCCTCCCCCCTTTTGATCTATTATTTTGTGTCCTCCGTGTGTCCTTCAATTTAGCTATAATATGATTTCCGTTTCATTCATCTGTTCAATTGTTCCCGTAGTTAGTTTTGTTCAACTCTCTGATCGGATCAGTCAGTCCCGAGACTCGACTTTTCGAGTGTCATTTGATTGGTCCGCGCGGGACAGTCGACTCCGACCCTCTTACCCAAGTCAATCGGCCCCCTCTCTCATAAGCTCTCTCTCTCTCTCTCTCTCTCTCTCTCTCTCTCTCTCTCGGTCCCCTCTCCTCCAAATGACTCGTAATGATTGCGCTCACTGAACACACTCGATTGCCACTTTTCTTATCGTGCACACAGACCGAAAGTGGACTCTCGAGATCTATTAATAACGTTTGTTAGTTCGCTTTGGCAGAATCACATCACACAATCAGTTTTGTGTGTGTGTGTGCGCGTTCATAATTAAGCCAACCGATAGCGCGACTTGATAGATAGCCGAGACTGACTGGTCGATTGTGTGTGCGAGCCAGTGAGTGATTGAATGTTGCTGGTGCCCCAATGGTCGATATTAATCGAATTGAGTCGACTGAGAAGTAGTGAGTGAGTGTGCTTTAATTATTGCTCTAATTGGTCTCTGTGTTGTGTGTGTCAGAGTGGAGTGAACATTGTTGGAGAGGGAGACACGAGAGGCAAAGCGTGACTCGAATCAATGTAGCCAAGTGGCAGAGTTGAGTGGAGTCGGCCGAGTTGTGTCGGGACCCGTCCGAACATTACTTTGGCCAATGGTGGGCCAAATGTCAATGACAGTGGCCGGGAGAGAGAGAGAGAGAGAGAGAGAGAGAGAGAGAGAGAGAGAGAGAGAGAGAGAGAGAGGGAGGGAGAGAGGGAGAGAGAGAGGGAGAGAGAAAGAGAGAGAGAGAGAGAGAGAGAGAGAGAGAGAGAGAGAGAGAGTGGTCGGACACATTCTTCTCAAGTGGTTCTCATGTCGGTCCCGTTCTTGCATGTCATCTACATATGGCTCGACTCTGTGTTTGTTGTTTATCAGCACTGGTGCACACACCGTTCACTCTGCCCGATCTCGCCTGATCGTTCCTGGATCGAGTCCGATTATGTCTCGGTGGCAAGGCAAAGCATGAGCAAAGATTGCTAGAGACACACAAAAGGGGCCGAGTGGGCATTCACACAATTCGTCCGCCAATTGACTGTGCGACCCGAAAATGGGAAGCGTGAAGTGAACGACGACGATGTGCCTCGAACACAATGGCCAGAACAGAGCAGAACAGCACCGATCCAGCACCGTTCACTGGCACATAACAAGATAAATCGTTACTTGGGCCATTGTCACTTTCTGTCAGCGTGCCCATTAGCGTTACGGAACTCGGCAGCGGTGGTGCAGTCAGTTCTGTGTTGTGTGTGTGCACCATCCATTTGTTGTTCTGTGCTCTCGGGCTGACTGTCTCTCGATGGATGGCTTATCGGTTGGTCGTATCTATTTCGACCTCGATTGCCTGCATTATTTGCTCGATACAAAGAAACACAAAAGCCGACAAATTAGAGACAAAGTTCTGTTGTTCTGTGTTGTGCTGTGTATGTGAAGTCACTGTTTCGACTGTTGGCTCGGAGGCGTCAATTGGAGAACACAATCACATTCATTGGAACACAAAAACCGAGGCACACACGCACAAGCGCGATATTAGGCACCCATTTGCAGGCGTCACAAATAATGCTTTGTGTTGCACGATTAATTGCTCAGACGATGTCTCCGGACACACAATGCGTGCCTGAACAATTTGGATCTGTTTGGATCGAGATTAGACAATCGAACAGAAATGGTGAACAGTGCCGCAATGGTGTGATGCACATCGTGCCTGACATTGGCCAGTGCCAGTGGTTGCCAATGTCAGGCACTGTGTGGGTGCCTAGTGCCACGGACACAGACACGGACAGACACAATCACACAACAAATCGATTGTGTCCCATTCAAGTGCACTCACTCGAACACACTACCAATTCAATAAGTTTCACATAAGTAGCCACAAATTATCATTACCATAAATAGATTGTATATATATATCAGTGCACTCAATCTCACTTTAACAAATTGCACTGACCACAAATCGAATATGTAATGCAGTGATATTTAATGAATTGGTCATTGAATTGTGCGGTGTGAACGGTGTGTCCACCCAACATTCACTTTTGTGCACGGTGACTAGTGCCCTGTGCACAAGAATGTGTCCATTTGTGGTACATTCTCCCTTTCATGTGGCCATGTCCGCATGTCAACGACTTGGTCACTGGCGATTGAATTGTCAATTGCGCTAGCCATTGTCGCCACAATAAAAGAGATGTCAACCATCATAAATTGGGCCTTAACAAGCATGTCTACTACTACTGCTACTGTTTGTGTGTGTATGTTCGCGGTTGTTACAGTTGATATTGGCCCGTCCGGGGCCCACAAGCTTTATAAGCTTCATTGTAACACAATTGACAATGACCCAGTTGTGTGTGTGTGTGTGTGTCTATTTGAGTATTGGCCCTCAACCCAGCTTGTGTGTGTGCTCACCTAGGCCTCCTGTGGCCCGTGAGCCGAGTCTCGATGTCAACTCATTCTGTCCACACTGTGCACACACACACACACAAACGGAGTGATTAGCTCGGGTGGTAGTGCGCACATTCCACGGTGTAATTCAGTCAGACCTTAGTAACAACTCAATAGTTTGCTCAACAATTCACTTGCGCGGACACGGCCCCTGTAATCAGTGTCTAATGGTTTATGCAAGAGTGCACTAGTGACAGTGAGCACTTGTGTGTCGGTGTGCCTTTACACTGTCAGTTACCACCGCCACTGCCTAGGGACCAGGCTCATTGAGCACACATACCTGAGTGGGAGCTAAAACGTTCACTCAACGAATAGGAACGCTAGTGGACCTTTCACTAAATCACATTTGGTGTCATATGAATTAACTTTGATCTCCATTTGGTTCTCTCTCCAAGTGCACCACACAACCGAACATTAAACATAAATCTGAGTGTGTGAGTAATGAAAGTGTAAATTATCAGATTAGTGCACAGGATTAGTGCTGCACTCAATCACCTGTACATTAGATTACTTTTGATTGGTTGGATAAAGATTAGTGATTTGAATCAATGTATCAGTATTCAGTGCACCTGGCCTGACCACACACAAATTGATATATATTGACCACTCTCAATGGGAAGGAGTGGAGGTCAAAGTCCTGTCACCGGAAAAGACTTGGAGACAATATACACGAAACACAAAAAATGCGAAACACTTTTAGCTATTGCTATTAGTTGTTGACTAGTTGCGTTCGGAGAAATGCATAAAAAGGTGTGTTTGTGACGATGCAAATGAAATGCAAATGAAAATAGACGACGATTCCAAATGTGTCCACTGTTCACAGACACAGACATAATTACTAGTAGTACGATGTCTTGTCTATTCCTGGTCACACACACAGAAAAAATGTTGCAAGTGATTGCGGAAGGAATGAATGGTCGACCAATGGCCATTAGCTCAAAGTAGTAATAAAAACATTGTGGCCAGTGGCCATTACTTCACTCCACAGTGAGATTATTATCTAGTCGGGCATCAGTAGACCAATGGACAACTGTGCACTGCACTGTTGGGTGATAGGTAGGATCGATTGCAATTGTGAGTATACGACACACCGACAAAGTGTTGTGTGCACTTTGGGTGACAAACATAACAAGACTTCAATTGTTATGACCAAGTGGTGGTGCTATCAACAATATCCCGATAAGGGGATCAGTTCAATACGTTTCGCGAACGTTCTCTAACTTTGAGTGTGTGCAATGTGACAAAGCGTCATAAAGTTGAACTCCTCTTCACCGCCACTTAAAACCGTAGGGGTCAGTCAGACAAGTGCGCTCACTTAATGGTGATGACACCAATTGACTGGTCATTGTGTGCTTGTGGTGTTGAGTTGATGACCATCATCACTATAACCCTTTCAGTCTCTAGTGACCACTGTCCAACACTGTCCACCACTCACTTGTGTCCATTTATTAGTTGATCGTGTGTTTGCGATTGTGTTTATTGTTTGTGACCTATTGGCGCACTGTCTCGTGTCTCATCTCATCTCTCTCTCTCTCTCTCTCTCTCTCTCTCTCTCTCTCTCTCTCTCTCTCTCTCTCTCTCGCTCTCTCTCTCCCTCTCTCTCTCTCTCTCTCTCTCTCTTTCTCGCTCTCTCTCTCGCGCTCTCTCTCTCTCTCTCTCTCTTTCTTTCATTCATTCTCTCTCTCATCTCTCTCTCCCTCCCTCTCTCCCTCTCTCTCTCCCTCTCTCTGCGGTGTCGTCTGTCTGTGTCCACACCATCACCGTCGGCTCAATTGTAGTCTGTCCGTCAGTCATAGTGACCATCTCTCAGTGTGATAGTCTTCTTCTTCATCTCTCGTCAATCCTAAATATAACCATCAGTTGTGTTATTGGTATTATCATTATCATTGTGCATTGACAGTACAGTCGGCTTTTTATGACGCGCTTATGACATGGACACATACACACCGAGATGGACATAGTGGTGGTGGCTATTTAGTCAGCTGTCATTACACCGCACGACACACCGACGAGTGTGCAGAGTGTGCAGAGAGAGAGAGAGAGAGAGAGAGAGAGAGAGAGAGAGAGAGAGAGAGAGAGAGAGAGAGAGAGAGAGAGAGAGAGAGAGAGAGAGAGAGAGAGAGAGAGAGAGCAGAGTGATAGTGCCAAGAGTTTTATTGACGCTTTATTATACTGTGCGCAATGCAAATAATAAACCGAAAACCAAAGTAAAATGCAACACGAGAACACATTACATTACACATTGCATTGGCGATTGCAAAAAGCCTGTGAGACTGAGTCGAACTACCGACGACCGAACCGACCAAACGACCGTAAAGATATGACCTAAGCATTACTGAGGCTGATTAGCAGATTATAGCACCTGAGGACGGTGGTGGTGAGGTGATGGTTTGTGCCTTAAAGACAAAAAGACAGTGGTCATTGGTCAGTGCATTCATGTCCATTGACAGGTATATTTAGACATTGCATTGCACACACATACGGAGACAATCACTTATATTGATGTGTGCTTTCACATTTATGCGAATGTGATCTTCATCACAAGTGCACACTGCCTCAATTGCCCATACTCACAACAACACATTGAACGATTGGCGATAATAAACCTACTACTACCAATAATGAAACAAATGAGGCCAAAAGAGGAGATAGAAACAGTAACAGGGAAACAACACCCTCCCGTTAATGACCATCAAGATTTATTATTGCACTATCTATCTATTATATTGATTATTGATGATCATCATCATTGGGCCGAGTTAGTTAGTTTGATAGTATTTGAGAAATCGATTTACTATCATCGGCCCGGACATTACACGATGCCCTCTCCCCTCCGACATTGAACACATTTTTGAAACATCATTTTGTGTTGAGTCGATTTAAAATTTTGTTTGTGCCAGTAAGTCAAATTGCGATCTTTGAATCTTCAACTTGACCTTTGACGCTCACACACGCATTCCCAAATGTCAGTGATGCATTTTAGTGCGGGTCATCTGATTGGGTTAGGAATTGGAAGACACACACAGAGATTCACTGCTAAGATGCAATCAAACATGCAATGACAAGCCTTCTATTTTGTCTTGAAATTTTGATTGCAATCAGAATGTCTGAAGTGTTAGTATTTTCTAGCTCGCGAACGCATTCTAAACGATTGATAAATACACATTCGTGAATTAATCGGGGAATTAGGGTGTGAGCCTGTGTGTGTGTTCAGTGATTGGAAACGATCATGATGATGATGATGACGAACACGAGAGCACCACTAATATGTTTTCTGTGTACCGATCAAACGACAAATTGTCGACGGCAAATTCCTCGAGTCATTAGTGAAAATGAATTTCCGTTCAGACTCCGGACACCCAAACACAAATTGATTGACTGCCTTTCTTTGGTTTGAGTCTTAATCGCACAGCCACAAAATGTGATTCACACCTTGCAATTGTCACTCACTCACTTGACTGGACACAGACACTTGGACAGACACTTGGACAGTTTAGTTTGTGTTAGCTTCCTATTTGAACAAGTCACTCGAATTGGGAGAAAAGTGACAGAGAATTAGTGATAGGTATTATACAACACAGTGCGTGAATGAGCACAGTTCGAGTAAAGTAAAGTATAAATCGAAACGAATTGTGCGATTAGCTACTACTCACATAGTCTGAGTTGTTTCTTGAATTTGTGCGCATTCTTTTTCAGGCGCCATTCTTTTGCTAAGGCACTTTCGAATAGCTTCTTCTTCCCTCTCACTTTAAGTGGTCACGGGCTTAGTGCATTTGAGGATTCGAGTGTGTATTCCATTAAGTTACGTGTCTTCTTCGTTTGTATATTCTTTCAGTGTCCTCGTTATTGCTTGCTGCTGAGCTGAGCTGCTTGTCTTGGCCGGCTAATCTCAATTTATTCTTGCTTACTGCAATTTCTTCTTATGCATAGATTGTTGCACTGGTTGGATGCCATTCGATGGCATATTAACTAGAGAGAGAGAGAGAGAGAGAGAGAGAGAGAGAGAGAGAGAGAGAGAGAGAGAGAGAGAGAGAGAGAGAGAGAGAGAGAGAGAGAGGGAGAGAGAGAGAGAGAGAGAGAGAGAGAGAGGGAGAGAGGGAGAGAGAGGCATAGAGAGAGAGAGAGAGAGAGAGAGAGAGAGAGAGAGAGAGAGAGAGAGAGAAGAGAGAGCGGAGAGAGAGAGAGAGACTTCTGTGTGCAATTGCATTTTTGCTTTTGCACAGGTGAGTTACTGTGAATCGAGTCCAATGGAGTGTGATGAGGCACCATGTGTTCAGATATGTGTCGGCTTGCAACAAATTGCCACTGGCCGAAACACTTTTTAGCCATCTTATTCGTCGCCTTCTTCTTCTGATCAAATCTTTTATTCTTCCACACACACACACAAAATAAAGAGAGATAAGCCTCAGATATATCCCTTCGAAAGGAGGGTAGAGTGCAAGATTAAAGCAAGACCGACGGTCGACGACGACCGAGTCGAACACATTTACGAGTGACGAGTGTGTGTGTGTGTGTGTGTGTGTGTGTGTGTGTGTGTGTGTGTGTGTGTGTTTGTGTGTGCACTCTGACACTGTAGTGGACACAGTCTCTTTTATGGTTGGTCATTTCGTTAGTGTGTTTTTCGTTGCCTCACACATTCATGAAGGCATCACTCACAGTTTGATCCGATCACAGAGCGATGCATCACATCACATCACTCGACATACCTGACCAATTGGTACTTTCTGTCTGTGTGTCTTCGGTGACTAATTGGTTGGAGGGATTAACGCGCGCGACCGACTTGAGAGAGAGAGAGAGAGAGACAGGCACATCACTCAGTGCTGTGTCTGTTTCGAGCCCGTAAAAATGTCACTCACTCAATCTGTTTTATTGCTTTCATGTAGCCCTGTGTCTGATCAACGCATCGAACCCTGCCACACGCATCTTATCCAACTCTGCCTCTCTTCAGTGTCATCATCTTTGTTGAAACCCTACAAATGCTCCTGATTTTGGTCTAACAATTCAACAACCACTACAATATTCCTATTCCTGTGCTTGTGTTGTATTATTCATTGTCTCCTTCATCACAACCCACCAAGCCAACCCTAACCATGGCCAACAAAGCATCATCAACATCATCGTCTCGGACTCGATCCGACCATCATCGTGTCTGGTCGTACATCACTCTACTGCTCATATCACTGCCCAGCTTAGTCTTCACTGCAGGCAATTGGATGTAAGTACACAGCATTCTTTAGTGTTTGTGATCTATTAAATGTTCGCTATTTAAAAGACTAAGACCCTCAATCTTTTAAAAACAGTGCAATGCCACGCATTTAGTTGTAAAACTGTCTAAATGAAACGAAATAACAAATCGTTTAGAGAACGTTGATTAGTTAGGGCACACCAAGTCCATTAGTGCGGTACTGATGATTTACTTGGACCTAGCACAAACAGACACTCACCTCACAATGTCAATGTGCATGTCCAAATTCGAATTAGCGTCCACCCTACTAGCCTTCAATCGATCAATCATTCTCTCTCTCTCTCTCTCTCTCTCTCTCTCTCTCTCTCTCTCTCTCTCTCTCTCTCTCTCTCCCCCTCTCTCTCTCTCTCTCTCTCTCTCTCTCTCTCTCCCTCCCTCTCTCTCTCTCTCTCTCTCTCTCTCTCTCTCTCTCTCTCTCTCTCTCTCTCTCTCTCTCTCTCTCTCTCTCTCTCTCTCTCTCTCTCTCTCTCTCTCTCTCTCTCTCTCTCTCTCTCTCTCTCTCTCTCTCCCTCTCTCTCTCCCTCTCTCTCTCTCCCTCCCTACCTCCCTCTCTCATTTCATCACAGTATTCCTTTCACTGTTTTTGACAGTACCAACAACAGTCCAACTTTAGTCCCCACCGACCGTAAAGTTTAGTTTAGTTGTTTCCCATTACGAGTTCGGTCTGAATTTTACCATTACGAATGAGTACCCACACCTGTAATTAGTGTAATGTATTTTTGTGTGAGACTAGAGCAGTGTGTGTGTACCTCGTCATTACCTGACAGGTCGAGTGAATGAGATTGAGCGAACTGCACGCAGAAAACACGTGAAATGCCTTTTAATTTGGTCACACAACATTGGACTGTGCGACTGGAGCACTTCATTAGGCATGGTCCTCAATTCGGCTGGGCCGTGCCAACTTGCTATGGAGTAAATTCGAAAGTTTACCTACTCAGTTTACCTGTTCACTCTAGCCAATGTATTTGTATGTGCATTATCTACATTTGTACAGTTACTTTTGGTATGACTGTGCCATGTTTGGTGTTCTAATGTTCGTGCCACATGTGGTGGTCATCATCATCAGTGAAAGATAGATAGAGATTTCGGCCAATTTGGTCAATCGCCCCAATCGCGCGAATCTCGTTTGTTCGATCATGCTCGGCCAACAACACAAAAACAACAGTAAATTTGATTTGTTTTCCATTAAAGTGGATCGATAGTTTTTCGATGTTTTTCTTCTTCTTCGTCTACTTCGATGAGTGACTGAACACTCGTGATGGCCCGAAGCCAAGTGGCCAAATTCTTGTCTGCTCTTCTTCTTCTCATGTTCACTTGCAGCTTCCCAGTGGCCAGCTGTTTGTTATTGTTATTGTTGTTGCTGCTCTGTATTCCTTCGTCTGAACAGTCAATCGGCTCGCGCCATTACGTAACAACAACAGAAACAGCAACATAACAAAATGGACTTGTGGATAGTAATCAAAGTAGACCGATCGATCTACTGATCGGCAGTAAGTGCACACTAGCCATCTTAATTGATTACACACTCACTCACTCTCAATCAGTCGGTTTATGCACTCTCGGGTGCATTCGACATCTTAAACTTAAAGTGAATGAATGAATCTATGATTATCATCAGCACAAAGTCGGCACATTCGAGTAAATCGACCGAACTACAGTCTCACCTTTCACCTTTAGTAACCTCTCATCACGCTCTGACCAGCCTGACTCGATAAATGCTCGAATGTTCACATTTGCCTAATAAGATTCTACACTGATGTGTGTGCACTAAATACAACTGAGTGCCCACGATTATTTAAATGACACATTTAAAACAACATCAAACATTTTGATTTGATTTGCCAATCTATTTTTGATCAAAAGGAATCAAATAGGGGAACTAAACATTCGATTTAACAACAACATCGAATCAAATTGATGCCAACTATTCTAAATTGATGTCCACTTCAATTCGATCAGTCGAGCATTCAGTCACTATCTTATCTCAACATCATCTCATTTAATTCCATCAAAAGCATGAGCACTCAAAAGTGCAACATTCAACATGTAAAATGAATTAAATGTTGAACAATTCAAAATAATGTTTTTTCCTGTGTGTCGGACTGAATGTGTGCAAACAGACATTTTGAGAGTGCATTGTGCACATTTATCATTGTGCCACTCTGTGCAAGGGCACAATCTGTTTTTCCCATTGAATTTTCTATTCAATCGTCAAGGTCAGAGGTCACAGCCGGCCAAATGAGAGAATTTGTTTAGTTGGCAAAAGCATTATTTGTGTGTGCATCAGCATGTGCACCAAACTCGTGTGCTAATCAGTGTGCATCACCTCACATCATCATCATCTCATTCACACCCAACGCGTAAATTTTCACTTTGAGGGAAAAGTCACACACACAGTCACACAGCACAGACTGCATAGCAGCAGCAAGTGGTCATTTAGCGAGTCCATTAGTGCACTAATTGTCCCCGTGGGATACTGACTAGAATGATGATGGTAATGGTGGTGCACTGTACTGCTATGGTGACGCTCACGGCGGGATGCTTACGGACGGAGGTCGCGTTCACTTTGATTCAGCATCTCGGACACTTAGCATCTCATTTGCCTGTGTGCCACTCAACGTACCTCCCTCAACTGTGTGTGCATTTGGTGGTGGACTGGCCAAATCTGGACGATTGCTGCCATTTCGCATTGTCGTTAACGCATTTGCAAATGCACTACTCACCTTGTGTGAGTGCCACCTAGACACAGATTGCCAATTGGCAATATCGTGACAGTCACATAAATCACGTCAACCTCCGTGTGTCTCTCTCTCTCTCTCTCTCTCTCTCTCTCTCTCTCTGCCTGTCGTCCCTTCGTCTCGAGTCCATTAACACTTGGTCTCTAGTGTTTTGTGTGTGCCACATTTGGTACTGCACAAATAAGCAAATAGAATTAGTAATATTAGGAAAACTTGCACACACACATTTAATGAGTACACCCTCGACTCTATTTGACTATTTCACCCAAAATGTACATACACACGCATTCACGCACTAATTTGCACTCGAAACCGCCAAATTGATTTGAACCAAAGGCGTGGCACACCAAATAACAATTCCTTAGTTACGCCGAACAGTCTGATTTGTGATTTACTTCATTTTGTGTTGTGTTTGTTTGTGTGTGTTCACCTGGACAAAATGGGCAAAAGTGGCTAAAAGTGAAATTTTCCATTTGTCGATTGAATTGAGACTAGGAGGTAAAGTCTCACTTTCTACCTTACTCACTCACAGTTGACATCTCACAAACTAATGATCAAAATGTTTTAACGATTGCAAATGAAATGTTTCCTTCCTAAACGAAACAGATAAAACAGTGCCCGTGTGCAACAGATTGTAGTGCAGATAGACAGACAGACAGGCGACAGACTGAGTGAATTAGTGCTCAATTAATTAGAGTGTAGTGTAGAATTGAGTAGAGTGGCCAACCAATTAGTGAATGGATGATGATGATGATAGCCATTGGCCACTTGGATGAATGTGAATGGTGGTCGTTTGGCCAGTGGCACTGCACTCAAGTCGCGCCACTCCTCCAAACCTTTTCACTCGTTTCACTAATGAAGCAAATCGAATCGAACTGTTCGTTTAACTTTCACAGCCCCAAGGTCTGAGGTGCTCTGTGAGTTTGTGTGTGTGTGTGTGTGTGTGTGTGTGTGTGTGTGTGTGTGTGTGTGTGTGTGTGTGTGTGTGTGTGTGTGTGTGTGTGTGTGTGTGTGTGTGTGTGTGTGTGTGTGTGTGTGTGTGTGTGTGTGTGTGTGTGTGTGTGTGTGTGTGTGTGTGTGTGTGTGTGTGTGTGTGTGTGTGTGTGTGTGTGTGTGTGTGTGTGTGTGTGTGTGTGTGTGTGTGTGTGTGTGTGCATATTGACTGGCTGGTCAATCAGTGATGCATGTGTCTGTATGCCAAGTCTGGCACTAATTAGGCACAGTGCCTTATGACCAACACAGTGCACAGACAGACAAACGAACAAACAGCAGCACCAAAACGACTGGCCAGTGGCAATATCATCGAGAGTGGCCAGTGCCACAAAGTCCACTTTCGATTGATCAGGCCAATCGAGTTACTATCTGTGCACAAGCCGAATTGGTTCAGTCACCGATCAGTCCTTAGCACTCGGCCATTATTATTAGCGATACCTCTCGTGTCTTGAGGCAATCTAGGCAATATATACTATTTTCTCACACTCACACACACACTGCACTTGTCCATTTCTCGGCCAGGTCCGTTATCTTATCACACACACACACACTCACCAATTTTAGCACTACGAAGACAGTCAGTCACGTTACCTTCGGCACTCACATGGCACAGACACAGACAGCCAAGTTAATGTGGTAGTGTATGTGCGAAAATAATCAATTGAATTAGTTCTATTAGCAGTAGCAGTGCGGACTGGCAATTGCGTTCACAATGGCACAGTGAAAATTAGATTGTGTTGTTGTGTCCAAATGAAATGAAACTAGTTTGTGTGTGTGTCCAAATAGACCAGTGGCAGTTCATTTTTAGTATTTGTGCATATCGCTCTCAGACAGGACAGGAGAAAGCAACTAATGTAAGGTGTAATGGTGCCATCACCGAGAGATAAATTGAGATGTCGGGACGACTGTCCACACTGTGACCAGCAATGATGGTGCCAAAGTGGACAACTATCAAGGGCCAACTTGGCCACAGGCCACTGGCCACCGACCAACGGCCACCGGTCACTAAAGTGTCATCAACGTACATTCACAGTGTGGTCCTGTTAGTCAATTCAATTCAATCGAACAATTGAACTGCTCATCATTACCATCAACAAGCCTATGATGAGCTGACAAGCACACACCGAAATGAATGTGCCTCTCACCTGTGCTCACCGGTGAAGGGTAGAAAGCATTGCACAGGCATTTGAGTCGATTGTGTCTAGACAGAAGGTGGTCACTCACTCACTCACTCAGTCCAATCAATCCATCGAGCCAACAACAGCACACAGCCACGACAGACAACTAACTGCCAATTAAATGATGAGGTGCACAGTACACAGTTGCATGATGATGATGATGATGATCACCATTCAACAGGGCCATCTTCTCTACTCGCTTCTGTGAAAATGTAAAATGGTCTGCGTGGTGGTGATGATTTGCCAATTGGCATGTTCTGTGTGTTTGTCAGTCTGGTTGTTGGTCTTCTTCTGCCTGACCACACAACACACACAACTGACAACCATTTAGTATATTAGCTATGTTTGTTTGTGTGCATGGTAGGATGGGGTACACGGAACAAGGAGGTAACCGACATTTACTAATTAGATATGACAGTGTGCAATTGACAATGTCAAGTGGTAGGTTGTGTGTGTGCGATCAAAGTGGTCACTACTTTAATACAAATTCGAACATTTCAACATCGAGGGAGAGAGAGGGAGAGAGAGAGAGGGAGAGAGAGAGAGAGAGAGAGAGAGAGAGAGAGAGAGAGAGATAACGAAAAAGAGCGAGAGAGCGAGAGAGAGAGAGAGAGTGAGGGGAGAGAGAGATAACGAAAAAGAGCGAGAGAGCGAGAGGGAGAGAGAGAGAGGGGGAGAGGGAGGGAGAGAACGAAAGAGAGAGAGAGAGAGGGGAGAGAGAGATAACGAAAAAGAGCGAGAGAGCGAGAGGGAGAGAGAGGGAGAGAGAGAGGGAGAGAGAGAGGGAGAGAACGAAAGAGAGAGAGAGAGGGGAGAGAGAGATAACGAAAAAGAGCGAGAGAGCGAGAGGGAGAGAGAGGGAGAGAGAGGGAGAGAGAGAGAGGGAGAGAGAGAGAGAGAGAGAGAGAGAGAGAGAGAGAGAGAGAGAGAGAGAGAGGGGAGAGAGAGGGAGGGAGAGAGAGGGAGAGAGAGAGAGAGAGAGAGAGAGAGAGAGAGAGAGAGAGAGAGAGAGAGAGGGTTTCGAAAGGGTCTCTCTAGTCGGAAGTGATTATTGATGACAAGTGGGCATGACCCTACCAAATTAGTAGTCCGATGCCTAACGAGCTCAGCAAAGCAGTGAACAGTTTTTGAATAGACAACACAACACTGAAAGCAGTACTCAATTGCACCTTTAATAACGCAAATGGAAAGTTTAGTTTAGTTTAGTTTAGCTTTAATTAACTGCGCGAGGAGACTGTGTGTGCTGCAGGGCGCCGCAATCTTTATTAAGACCTGAACGTGTCAAGGAGTGAATCAGTCTCGAGTTGACAGTCTCTCATACACACACTATGTTTGTCTGTCTGCTCTAACTGAATTACTATGCAGACTGACTGTCCTGACTGTGTGCTCCTCAATTAGTCCAGTTGACACAGTCGATTATGCAAACTCACAGTTGATATCTCAATATTGATCTGACTGACCTATGGCGGTGGTGTGTGTGCACTGTGAGCTGACTGTGTAATGTGCAATGGTTGAACACATGTGGTCGGGCCAATGGAATGTATGATGGAGGTGCTGCTGCTGCTGCCAACAGGTGCTCACTAATTGGACTAATTGCAATGTTTCAATTTGTGTGAGCTAGTGGTCAAAACAGTGTGTGATCATCGCATCTCATCTCTTTGGGCAGAAGCTGCCACTGTGCCACATTAGAGCGCTGCGCATTATGACCAAAGTGGTCCGTAGATGTGATGTATCACGGTTAGGCATCACACACACACACACATTCACCAAAATGATGATCATGTTCATGATGTTCATCTTCATAATCTTTCAGTTGAATTTTGTGTTCAAATCAGCTTTGGCGCGCAATGAAGATGATCACGACTCAGTGTGTCTAATAATAAATGTTTGATAAATGGCCCGATTGGATCGTAATGGTGGCGCCGAATGGTCTCACTGCACACTCCGCTTACACACACACACACACACACACACACACACACACACACACACACACACACACACACACACACACACACACACACACACACACACACACACACACACACACACACACACACACACACACACACACACACACACACACACACACACACACACACACACACACACACGCAAAGTATCTTCTCCAAATGTTCACTACAAAACGGTAAAATCCAACAAGTCTGAAGCGAAACCGACGCCGCCGCCAAGCTACAAATTAGTCTAATTATAGACATATTTGTAGCGAATAATTGCGTTGGGCCAACACACACACACACACACACACACACACAGGTAACTTGATCTACTCGATTGTGAGCGAGTTGAGTGTACTCTCAGTGCGCACACCATGTTCGATGCCACCGATGATAATGGTAATTAAGTTAATTAAGCTGATTAATTCTCACTGTGTGTGTGCACTGCAACAGACTACTCCGGTGAGCTCACACACACACAAAATCGCACAAATATTATTCTAACTTTGGGTCAGCTGACCGACCTAGTGAAAAGTAGACTTGAATAGTGTTCAGCTGCTGCTGCTGCTGGCCTGATGATGATGATAGTCAAGAAGATGAAAAGATCTGCTCTACTCTTGTCGAGTTATTATAATTATTAATTAGATTTTGTGTCGTGTGTTCGTGTTTGTGTGTGAGCAATGGCCATACTTTAAAGTGGGCCTTTTTTATTACAACATAATATACATCAAATACCTGTGCGAATATATCGTAAAATTTCGTTAAAGTGTTCGGTTGTGGCCATTTGGTAGTGTTTGTGTGTGTGAGGTGCAATAGTGTGACCTTGACAAGGTGTGCACATAGCAAACCCAATTATTAACATCGAATGCGTGTGCAGGCACTGATGCATGATTGAGCACGAGTGCCCAGTAAGGCTCAGCTGCATCTTGTTGTTGTATCTGCATTATCTCGCATTCTCGCATCACATCTTGCCAGCTCTATTTTTATATGTATTTTAGAGTTTATTTTTATGACTTGCAATTTAACATAAAGTAAAGTCGTGTGTGTGTGTGTGTTTGCCCATCAATTTGATGGTGATCGGATTTAAAGTTCAGTCCACTCGACTTCCCTCGCACATTGCAGTGACTGAACACGAAACACTGCACATTTTGACACCTTTCCGCATGTGTGCGCATACGTTTAGCACTTTTGTTAGCACATAGCAAGTCATTCCATCCGACTCACGAGTCGTCGAACAGTCACTCGTATTTAATAACATTCACTTACATAAACTCGAACACTTGTTCGAATCAGTTCAATTCGTGTTGTGCTCTTTGTTTGTCAATTTTAGCAATTGAACACCAATTGGCATAATAATAATTCTACGATCACTATTGTTGTGCACTAAGTGGCACTAACAGTGTTCACTAACAAGCTTGTGATGGTAAAGTTGTG
Organism: Rhizoglyphus robini; assembly: GCA_023373905.1. Lineage (NCBI taxonomy): Eukaryota > Metazoa > Arthropoda > Arachnida > Sarcoptiformes > Acaridae > Rhizoglyphus > Rhizoglyphus robini. The sequence goes on from JAKIJQ010000041.1 coordinate 1,620,941, forward strand.
GTCATCTAGCTATTATCTTTGGCACAGGAAAATAACATAACAATAGCCCATTACTTCTGTTAATTCTGATTTATTACACCCTTCCACTACCGTTTGTTGTCTTTTGATCGTACTCGTACAGACAAATAAAAAGCGTCAGTTTAGCTAATCAATTCGATTAGAGATGGCTGTGATCAAACACTACTGACTGACTGACTAGTTAGTGTTGGTGCTTATGAACAGTAAAAGAATGCCGTTCACCTACACAGACACACTCACACACAAAGCGCACAAACACACAATCGATTATAATTAAGCTTTGCATTAGCATTAATTACTATACTCGAATGTATGCACTGTGTGTGTGTGTGTGTGTAGAACACAACACAACAGTCCGGTGCACAGTCGTAAATCGCGTTTGATTGATATTTGACCTTTATCGTAGTGACCGAATGACCACCACAAAACCAACCAGTCGGCATAGTTTTGCATAGTCTCTCGATTATATTTAGTAATTAATTGTGCTAATTCTGTGTGTGTCTGTGTGTTTGTAGTACATTCAAGTTGCGGTAATTCATAAATTTATTATTGTTCTCTCTCTCTCTCTCTCTCTCTCTCTCTCTCTCTCTCTCTCCATCCTTCTCTCTCTCTCTCTCCCTCTCCCTCTCCCTCCTTCCCTCTCTCTCTCTCTCTCCCTCTCTCCATCCTTCTCTCTCTCTCTCTCTCTCTCTCTCTCTCTCTCTCTCTCTCTCTCTCTCTCTCTCTCTCTCTCTCTCTCTCTCTCTCTCTCCCTCTCTCTTCTCTCTCTCTCTCTCTCTCTCTCTCTCTCTCTCTCTCTCTCTCTCTCTCTCTCTCTCTCTCTCTCTCTCTCCCTCTCTCTCTCCTTCTCTCTCTCTCTCTCTCTCCCTCTCTCCCTCCCTCTCTCTCTCTCTCTCTCTCTCTCTCTCTCTCTCTCTCTCTCTCTCTCTCTCTCTCTCTTTCTCTCTTCCTCTCTCTCTCTCTTTCTCCATCTCTCTCACTCTCTCTCTCCCCTCTCTCCCTATCTCTCCCTATCTCTCCCTCTCTCTCCTCTCTCTCTCTCTCTCTCTCTCTCTCTCTCTCTCTCTCTCTCTCTCTCTCTCTCTCTCTCTCTCTCTCTCTCTCTCTCTCTCTCTCTCTCTCTCTCTCTCTCTCTCTCTCTCTCTCTCTTGTTGATGGCCATCATGGTGGTAGGATATCCATGGATAGGCGCTCTCTCGAGTGCAAGTGACTTTGTGCATCACCATTCTCGTTGTTGTCTGTCTGTCTGTGCCCTGTCAATCGATGTCTCGATGTTGTATGTTGTACATTTTATGTGTTATCTGTTGTCCATTGCCAGTGGTGGCTGTTGTGCTTTGTGTTGTGTTCGGTTTGTTGTTCGACAGATGCACACACACACACTCGAATGTGTGCAATGCATTGGTGCACTCACAAAGTTCGATCACTTTTTGTATTCGGAGTGATCGGTTATGATGATCATTAATAACCTCACTACCTCACAATTCGGTGCCACAATTCATACATACATACATACATACATCTGCAAATAGCACATGCACACCGAATAGAATGGCTAACCATCATTGGCAATCACCATCACCAGCAGCAGCCACCGCGCATTGATCCGTTCGTTCGTTCGAACTGATCGAGAGTAGCATCATCATCATCATCATGATGGTCATCATTATGATGAAAGTGCATCATAACTGGACAACACAACATACACTACTCCCAAGTGCAGTGCACTGTACATTGTACTGTTACTAGTAAATTATTAATGTGCATGCAAAGTAGACAGTAATATTATATAAATATATTACTATGTAACAAAAAGGTGATCGAACGGTAATGGGAAGTGAGCGTTAACTTTAACAAGGTAGCCTGGCGGTCAGTAGCATCATCGATGGCTAGTTCTAAATAATTAGCCAAACCAATTCGCACACACACACACACACACACAACTGCTCAATTGAATTGCACTAATAAATAGACAGTCCATTGCCACTGGATGGTCACTCTCTCACCCAAATAATGGACACATCAGGTCACCCTCACACAATCACATCAAATGTATCCGTCCACAATGGAGTACATGTTCATTTTGATGTCACGATGGCATTATAGAATTACGGAATCTTCTTAGTCTGGCGGTGGTGGTTGCTAATCGGATTACTACTCGTCCGATGGGGACAGGAATTAAGGCATTAGGCCGACATTCGCGGAATAGCCTTTTAATTAATACTTACACCGATGCATTGTGTGCCTCACAGTGCTCACTTCACTTGGTCACTTGTGTGTGTGTGTGCCAGTGCCTGTCTGCCCAAACTTTTTCCTGTCCGGCTAAAATAGTCCACTTTCACGTTGTTGTCAGTTGTCTTTATTCCCATGCACACACCAAACAATAGTTTCCCCCAATTCCAACCGTCAGGGATTGTCCCCAAACCTGAGTGAGCCTGAGTGAACATCATTACCCGACACCATCAATAGCAGCAGCAGCATCATCACCCAACGTAATTAGCAATTAGCTGAGTGCATGTCAGTTGCATCAATGCGTTGGTTGGTTGGTTGGTGTGCGGTTACACTCTCAATAGTCACACTAATCAGTCAGTCAGTCAGTGTAATGTGACAGTCTAAATGACCCTTTAAGTTTGGTTTCTCAATTTAGCCACTTCTTCCCCTTCTCTCACGAACTTTGAACGTGTTGCGGCGTTCGAGTTGCGATCTCTTGGCTGCGGCTCGAATTTCTCAGTCGGTTGGATTAAATATCCGCGGTGTAGTGATGCACCGTGCACTGTGATGTGCATGCATACTAATTACGGTCACCATTACATTACATTACATTGACTTACGATGGCCAATAACGTGCAATGCAAATGAGTGTGCATACGTACATACATCATCGGGTCAGATTGCGCCAGGTTGGGCCCATTACGGCACTGACTGGCATCATCATCAAACAGTGCTGGAACAGTCCAGTGCACTGTGTGTCCTTTTAAGGTCTAATTGAACAGTCTAATTTTACTGCCACAAACACACACACACACACACACACACACACACACACACACACACACACACACACACACACACACACACACACACACACACACACACACACACACACACACACACACACACACACACACACACACACACACACACACACACACACACACACACACACACACACACACACACACACACACACACACACACACACACACACACACACACACACACACACACACACACACACACACACACACACACACACACACACACACACACACACACACACACACACACACACACACACACACAACACACACACACACACACACACACACACACACAAACTAATCAATTACCGATGCTAATTGGGGGCTATTTAATTGGCCACCCTGTCTGACTGACTGACTGACTGTGTGTGCTACGATTTCGGCTATTTGGCCACAACAATTGTGCGCACACATCTCATTGATCATTGTGCCTCTTGGTCAATGATCAATGACTATCAATGAGACTATTAAATAGCTGAGAGCAGTGTGATTAGTGCATACGGTGCCATTCGATATCGATAATATACGTGCCACTGTGGTCATTAATGGCGCCCTGAAAAGCGTCACTACAGCCATAACCCTCTCTCTCTCTCTCTCTCTCTCTCTCTCTCTCTCTCCCTCTCTCTCTCTCTCTCTCTTTCTCTCTCTCTCACTCCCTCTCTCCTTCTCTCTCTCTCTCTCTCTTTCTCTCTCTCTCACTCCCTCTCTCCTTCTCTCTCTCTCTCTCTCTCTCTCTCTCTCTCTCTCTCTCTCTCCCTCTCTCTCTCTCTCTCTCTCTCTCTCTCTCTCTCTCTCTCTCTCTCTCTCTCTCTCTCTCTCTCTCTCTCTCTCCATTTATGAGTTAGTATTTAAAATCCTGCTCACTGGTGTCCTCCCAACCCGGCAGCGATGTTGTCATTGTGTGTGTGCTGATCGTGACACTCGACTTGTGACTTGACCATTACAGTGCAATGTGCCAATAGACTGCCACACATTCGCTGACAATCGAATGTGTGTGCTCATCGAGTGAATAATATTCGCTCCCGAGAGTTGGAATGGAATCAATAAATTATTACTGTATTATCACGACTATGGCATTTGATTGCTTGGGAGATGATGATGTTCGAGATGATTAGGCAGGAAGCAGTGCATCGAGCATAGTGATCACCTGCTGCACACCGTTATGATGATGAGTTGCAGTGCTGCTGGTCAACAGCAGCAGCAGCAGCCACTAACAATCGTTTGCTAATCGATTTTGATCGTTTCTACATAGGAACCTGGGAATGCAATCCATCGGTCTAATCAACAACGAACTGTATCCGTCGGATATGCGCGGCTACGAGATGAACTCACTGACCGCCAATCCGGACCAGGGCATTGTCTCGCCCTACATGGTGGCCATGAATGGCCAAGGTGGTGGTGGTGGTGGCAGCGGCGGCCGAAACCCTGTGGCTGTGCCGGGACTCGCGGGCGGACTCGGTGGCGGGCCGAGCATGTTCGGCGGTCACCAGAGCAATTCACTGCCATACATGGATCCAATGGAGGGGATGCTCAATCCGGCACTGATGCCTCAACCAATGCCTCCTGGAATTGGGGGCGGCGGCGGCAGCGGCAACGGCGGCGGAAGCAACTCAAAATCCAAGAAACTCTCCTGCACTGAACTGAAAGGCCTATCGAAGGGTCAGGCCCAGCTGTGCAACCTGTATCAGGATCACATTCCGCACATTGGCCGCGGTGCCCGACTGGGCATCAACGAGTGCCAGTACCAGTTCAAGGCACGACGCTGGAATTGCTCAACGGTGGACGATTCCTCCGTGTTTGGCCATGTCCTGAATATTGGTAAGTTGAAGTGAAGAGGAGAAGAGAATAGATAGACGGATGATTTGCGATTGCAGATGATGATGCAGACAGATGATGCACAGACAGACTAACATGACGTAAAATGAGGACAGTGGTTTGTGTGGCTCACTGCCACACTTGTGACACAGTGCACAGAACAGAGCACACAGATCGAAGCCATTAGAGGTCGATGTCGAGTGCACACACAAAGGGAGCCATTCTAATTGAATTAGACAGACACACAAAGGTTACAATGAGTCGCCGTCGTCTCCTCGAGTAATAGTAATACAAAGTAGTAAAGCTATTTTTAGTGGACGAAGACGATGATGATGATCGCTGCCAGCGATGACCATCATCCAATCGAACATAGAACATCGACATACATCCCTTTCACACACAACACACAACTAACCCGTCTTTTTGTTGTTTATTTCTTTCCTTTGTGCACCTCTCCTTCCGTCCGTCCACTACTTCACCTAACCAAACCATCACAGCAAGTCGAGAATCTGCATTCGCACACGCAATCTCCGCAGCGGGCGTTGTGTACGCAATTGCCCGGGCCTGTCGGGATGGTCAACTGTCACACTGTGGCTGCAGTCGTGATCCACGGCCAAAGTCCCTGAATCGCGAATGGGTGTGGGGCGGCTGTGGTGACAACATTGACTATGGCTATCGATTTTCGAAGAGTTTCATTGATGTGCGCGAGAAGGAGAAGAATTCACCGAAAGGCTCGCGTGACATGGCTCGAAAGTTGATGAATTTGCACAATAATGAAGCTGGCAGAAGGGTGAGTTGGTGTGCATATTTAGTTGCTTATTGAAGTAAATTGTTCAATATATGTTTAGGCTGTCATCCGCAAAACTCGAGCAACCTGCAAGTGCCACGGTGTTTCTGGTTCGTGCTCGTTGGTCACCTGTTGGCAACAGTTACTCAGCTTCCGAGAGGTGAGTGCATTACATTATCATTCAATTTAAATGAGCAACCTTTCATTTAACCTATTCCCAACAAATTCATTCTATCCTCATCCTCATTTGACACATTAGGTTGGCGACTACCTCAAAGACAAATACGATGGCGCCACTGAGGTGCGTCTCAGTAAGCGGTCAAAGCTTCAGGTGAGACGCTACGAGCAGAAGAGGCCCACCACCGAGGATCTGCTCTATCTGGACGACTCGCCCAACTACTGTGAGTTCAACAACTCGACTGGCACCTATGGCACCTTTGGGCGCCAGTGTAATCGAACCTCCTCGGGCACCGATGGCTGCAATCTCATGTGTTGTGGACGCGGGTAAGTGGTCACTTTTTGGATTTATTTATATTATTAGCACTTTGGCTATTCAGTGCTATTCGGTGCTATTCAGTGCTATTCAATGCTATTCAGTGCTATTCAGTGATATTCAGTGCTATTCAGTGCTATTCAGTGCTATTCAGTGCTATTCATTGCTATTCAGTGCTATTCAGTGCTATTCAGTGCTATTCAGTGCTATTCAGTGCTATTCAGTGCTATTCGGTGCTATTCAGTGCTATTCAGTGCTATTCAGTGCTATTCAGTGCTATTCAGTGCTATTCAGTGCTATTCAGTGCTATTCAGTGCTATTCAGTGCTATTCAGTGCTATTCAGTGCTATTCAGTGCTATTCAGTGCTATTCAGTGCTATTCAGTGCTATTCAGTGCTATTCGGTGCTATTCAGTGCTATTCAGTGCTAATAGCAATTTTACAATTCACGTGCTAATCAATCGATCAATTGTTCTGTTTTTGGCTTAACAGGTACAACACAAAGAAGGTGACCGTCAAGGAGCGATGCCACTGCAAGTTCCACTGGTGCTGCTATGTCGAGTGCAAGACCTGCACCCGTACCACCGATGTGTACACCTGCAAGTGAGTCTGCTTCAATCACAACCTGGTCACCGTGTGCCACACAATCACGTACCCTTCCTCTGTATCTCACCTCAATTCAAATCACATCACACAACACAACACAACACAACACTCAAATGTTTGTACCAAAGCCCAAAGTTCAGTCAGCTATCTCTCATTCACTCGCCCATTCATGCTCTCTTCATGTTCACGTTCTCTCGTTCATTTCATCATCAGATAGCATCACAAACGCATAAACACTAGCCATATATAGAATGTATTATTATTATCAGTTGTATTAGTATTCAATAGCCATAGAATACACACAAAGCTAGCCACACAGGCTAGAGCCCAAACTGCCAATGGGCGTTAAAGGATTCTGGCCACGTTTTGGTGGATCCCGAACCAGCCTGCCTCACCGCACCTCATCTCACCTTGTAAGATAACTCATCAATTGCACAGTATTTATCACTACTCGTTCCTCTCGCCACTCGCTACCGAAACGGATCGGTGCACCCACCGACAACCCAACCAGTGAGCAGTTAAGTTCGCTCGTTCGCCGACCGTCATCGGTGGTCGCTTTTGGTTCGCGCCCCAATGCAATCATGACCGCTTTAGTCGCATTTCATCATCATCATCGCAACATTAACCCACCACCACCTCAAACCATTTTCATCATCTTCAGCGCTGCAGGACACTGAGGAAGAACCAAAGAAAGTTAAGAGAACCAATCAATTGGCAATTGTGCTGTGTTAAGTGGCGGACTCCAAGAGCCATTGCAGAACACACAAACTCAAATAGCACCTCTGCATGACTGCCTGCCTCATCATCAGCTGCCGTATCATCATCTTTTGCACTATTTATTATACCTGCGTCCGTGTACATGTGCATGCCTGTGTACATCACATCACACTCTAGACGATGTTAATGATAATAATACTAATAATACTAAGAATTATATAATAATAAACATATATACGACAAACCACTTTCGACCGTCTCGTTTGGTTTTTTGGTTTTTTTTCTGAATAACTCTGTCTGTCCATATTCATAATAATTTTCCAGTGCGCGCACTCAGACAGAAATGGCACATAAATCAATTGTTTTCAGACTGAACAACCGACTTGCGATCACTGTCGGCTCGTTTCTTCTTTTGGAACGATCGAGAGTGTTGCTCATCTAAATGAGATGATATTCAATGAGTTTGCCATTATCATTATTCGTTTGTATCTGTTTCTGTCGGTTATATTTCGCTTATTTATTATCAGCTTCGTATTCGTAATTCGATTCGAGTAGTAGTGATCAAAGTGAACCACCGATGCAAGTGCAAGTGGGTTGTGTGTTTGCTCCTTGCAACTGACCGAGTACTGCATTAGTCATCATCATCAGTGTGCGATGGTTGTGTGTCTGGGTGTAAATGCCAAAAATGGACAGCAATGGACATCATCATCATCAGCAGCAGCAGACTGTTCCACTGCACAAATATACGACAGTGCACAGGCAGATGTGTACATGTACGTGTGTGCCATTATCGTTAAGGGGCGAATGTGAAGTGAAGCACAACGATCACATCACATTCGATCATTCGAATAGCATCTGCATGGCAATATCCATCCATTCAATGGCAGACCAATGCGAACCGACACTTTGAACACAACACGCGTTTATTACTGCTGTTGTGTCGGTTTGAACATGGCACACATATACAATCACTCGCATACATGAACCACCTGTGACTGTATGTGCACATAACGATGTAGTCGTGGATGAGGCTCGTGAATTGAATTGCCATCGAGTGACGGTTCGACATTGACGGCGCGGCAATGCACACACACACACACACACACACACACACACACACACACACACACACACACACACACACACACACACACACACAGAGCAACACGTTGCAATGGACACACCAACCAATGGAGTCCACCAATTGGTGGTCGTCAACGGATTGTGGCTGCTGTGTATGGCAGAGAGTGGCAGTTGGCTCAAGTGGACATGATGACGGTTGTGTGTGTGTGTGCTGAGTGCTGGTTGGCGTCCACTCTGTTGTGCCACTACTAGTCCACCACTTGACAGTCACTTTCACTGCCGCGCCAAATTATTATTGCTATTACGTGTGGCTTCAGCACACTCTCGGTGGCACACACAGTTTGCCTGTACCTCTTGCCCAAAAGCCAACCGACACTCACTCGTAGTCCTGTCTCCAAGCACTGAGCACCACTTGCGTCACTTCTGTGATCATCTCAAACTCTCAGTCGGAACCCTTCTCTTACCATTCCAAGTCCAAGTCCGTCCACCCGTTCACACAACCCTCGACAGCTTCTTCTTCTTCATCTCTCGTTGCTGCACTAGCCAAAGCCCCGTTTTATCATCTCACACGCTCATCATCTCAACCACTGTTGGTTTGGTATCTCACGCTGACGGCACGTTATCATCATCGCTCGCTCGCTTGTTGCCACTTTCTCTCGACTGCCCTTTCTCTCTCTCTCTCTCTCTCTCTCATTAGCTGACAAACACATTCCTCGTTCGCACCTCGCCCGTATCGCTCTCTCCAAATAGCAAACTACTCTAACCAAACCAACCAACCAAAATGGCCGAATATCGAGCAGAGAAACACGGAATCGCCGCTGAGGCACAAGCTAAGGTAAGTAGCGTTAATTGTTGGAGAGTGTGTGCAAATTACACAACAACTGCTCAATTGTACCATTGTTCTAGTTAGTCAGCTGTCTGCCAATTAGCAGTTTACCGTTTAATTAGAGTGTTAGCTGTTGTTGTCTGTCTGCCTCAGTTTGTCTGTGTTTATTTGAGCGTTTGAACGTTTAAAATAATAAAGCGTCAATTGCACACAATCAGTTATGATGATGATGATGATAATGATGAGTTCGTTTTAGAATAGTTTGTTTAGTTCATTAGCACTTGCAAGACCAATTAGTCTGCGGTCTGTCTGCCAAAGTACAGTGAGTCGTATTACTAATTACAAGTGACACATTCGTTAGCGCTGCACTCATTGACTAACTCATGAGACAGTCAGAACAAAGTGGTCATTTACTTTGGTCATTTATTGTGTGTTTGTGGTGTTGAGTGCTCTGAGAACTGTCAATTTGCATCAATCAAACCAAGGGTGCAAGGACAACAACCAAGTTCATATAAATCATCATTCAATTGAGGACGATCACGTCTGGTAGTTAGTCTCTCTCTCTCTCTCTCACCTCTCTCTCTCTCTCTCTCTCGCTCGCTCGCTCGCTCTCTCGCTCTCTCTCTCTCTCTCTCTCTCTCTCTCTCTCTCTCTCTCTCTCACTGTGCTAAGTAGTTGTCTCGAGTGGGTCATTGTCTGATGACCACCTGTTGATGAGTCATCACTCGAACACAACAGCAGTTGCAGGAGCAGCAGCCGGTTGATGGGGAGAGAAGCTATGCATTGTATTAACTCTCTGGTTGATCGCACGCTACCTAATTGTCTAGTCACTGTGCGAGTAAACCGAGTCAGCCAGCGTAATCATCACATACAGACACACAATTTCACGCGCTTTCACATCGAGTTAGCCGCTAACAATGTTGAGTGCTACCCTTGAAAATGAAATGAATGAATCAACAACGATTGATTGAATGAATGAGAATGCACTGGACTCGACTGGACACAATCGAACCGAGTCTGCTGTTGCAGACGTAGTGCAATAATAATTCCAATACTTAGTAGTAGCGTTTTCACTAGCTTTGACAGTGCACACTCTGCATTTGTTGCCAATTTCCTCTTTCGTTAGTGCAGCGGAAGTTTCGATTCTGCACACAACACACACATTGACTAATTGAGATGTGCTGTATGTCTGCTTTTTTGTGTCACACCTGACATTGCATTATGCAATACTCACTCGATATACCCACACACAAACAGACTTTACTTGATGAAAGAGGGAGAGAGAGAGAGAGAGAGAGAGAGAGAGAGAGAGAGAGAGAGAGAGAGAGAGAGAGAGAGAGAGAGAGAGAGAGAGAGAGAGAGAAAGAGAGAGAGAGAGAGAGAGAGGGGAGAGAGAGGGGGAGAAAGAGAAAGAGAGAGAGAGAGAGAGAGAGAGAGAGAGAGAGAGAGAGAGAGAGAGAGAGAGAGAGAAGCTGTTCGCAACAGACACTCACTCATATCCAGGCAGAACATCAAACATTCTAACGAGAGTGTGCCTCAGTGGCAGTGTGTCTGGTGGCACATTACACATTGCACCGTCGATCGGAAAGAACCAACTACAACGGCCACTAAGCGCGAAACAAGAAGCCCATTTCAGTTGCTGCCCATTGAGTGATACACCTTGAGGATCACACATCACATCAAATATGCCAACTACATCGTTTCTGTCGTAGTCGCCGTCTGCTTCTGCTTCTGCTTAGTGATCGCGCTCTGCGAGAGGGGAATCATCATTCGATTGCCATTGGCGAGAGATGATGAAGAGTTGAACGAGTGTGAGTAGTGAGTGAATGAGTTTGAGTGAGCAAGTGAGTGCTGACGAAGAAGGGATGAGTCGAGCACGAAATGAAATGGACACTTCACCACACTGTTCATTCATTGTCTGCTCAATCATTATCACTCTTCCTGTCCAAACAGACACTTCATCCACTCGAGATTCACTCACAGTCACAGTGCTCACTCACTGTGTGTCTGACTGACCTCCAAACTGGCTTCCATCTCTGTATGAATGAATTGAATAGCCAGAAAGCGCAGTTGGCACTGAATTGAGCAAATTGAGATTGTGTGATTCTAGTTAATCATACCAATCACACAACACAGCCAAACACAGTAGCCGGAATTGGTAACTGGAAGTGGTGCTTTGAATTGAGATGAGTCTGGGAAAGTGTGTGTGCGGATACTAAAGTAGAGCAAGGCTAACCGACAAAACAGTCGAACCGATCAAACTGTCCGGCGCAATCACTTTGTAACACACATTCGACCCCTTCGAATGGTGATGGTCAAGTTAGTGATGCAGTGATGGTAACTCCTCACTGATTATACTGCCTATCGAATTACCTCTCTCGATCGGTCAGTTCATCCGATCAAATCATCAAATCATACAAACAGTCTAGTGCAGTAGGCAATGACACTCGGTCGCACACACAATCGGTCAAACCAATAATCAATAATCATTACTTTGCGGTGGTGGTGCTACTGGTGCCAAAGGTGTAGGCAAAAGGTGCCACCGTGCACATGGCCAACTTATAATGACAGTGCTGTTGTGCAATTGCGATGTTGTTATGCAAAATTGCAAAATGAGAAGACAGTGCTATTTTGGTGGTGGTGGTGCAATCGAGTTTCAAGCCTGCACACAATCTATGCATCTGATAACACTTCCTGATCGATATTTTCGATTGGCATATGGCCGTGATTGCAACGGTGCTCACCGTGACTTGACATTTGGAGTGCAAAGTGCACTGATGGCTAATCAAAAGCACAATGCAATGCACACAGCCAAACTCACATGTTTGTCATTCCATGCATTGAGATGTAAATGTAGATGCATGCATGCATTATTATTAGAATCACTCGACTCGCACACACACACAACTCGCAATCAAATCATCGATTTATTGCAGCCGATTTAGGCAAACATGTTTGACAGAAGTGGACACACAAATCTCACTCGATTTTGGGTTTATTTTTGGGTTGTGTTATTACATTACCAGAGTAGTGCTCTGTGTGTAGAGAGAGAGAGAGAGAGAGAGAGAGAGAGAGAGAGAGAGAGAGAGAGAGAGAGAGAGAGAGAGAGAGAGAGAGAGAGAGAGAGAGAGAGAGAGAAGAGAGAGAGAGAGAGAGAGAGAGAGAGAGAGAGAGAGAGAGAGAGAGAGAGAGAGAGAGAGAGAGAGAGAGAGAGAGAGTTGAGTGCCATTAAGTGATATAGTCACACCCAAGCCTAATTTGATTGACCTTGTCGTTTCCGTCGCTTAGTCGACGGCCGCGCGCGTCATTCCTGGTTTTTCTGTTTTATTTGTTCTATTCCCTTTTCCTATGTTTTTTTGCTGTTGCTTTTGTTTTTGTATTTCATTGCATTATTACACTCACTCAATGATAGAGTGTCCTGAACGAATAGCAACCAGACTTTTCCTCCCCCGTTCAGTTGACGAACATTGCTTCTTTCTGGCTAACCAAACACTCGCACGCATTGAAGGGCGCAATCAATCGTGCACACCAAGTGACAAGTGTGTAATCACACACACATCACACCATTTCACTTTACTCGTTGGCTAAATGCAAACACTGAACATACATACACGACTAAATGGTCACTTGGCCACTTAGCCAGAACAGCACACTAAAATGTGTACAGTGAACACAAAAGTCAGTGTTACGTGTGAGTGACAAGTCTGAAAGTTCAGTTCACATTCACACAAAGTGGCTCAACATTGCCATCGAATTCGAAATGTCCAAGTCCAAAGTCAGTTAGCACAATCAGCGAGCACCCGCACTCAATTCTAATTAAACCGATTGGTTAGTATGTCAATCTGGTCTTATCTTATTGGTTTTGTGTGTATGTATGTTTGTACGGCATTGCATTGGCATTGCTGCTTGTGTCTGTACGTGAGTGAGTGAGTGAGTATGTGAGTGAGTGACAAGGATCGAGGACTGTCATAATTAATAAAATCGATCCGTCTTGTGTGTGAGCGCCTAGATGTGATGATGTTCATAATCGAAGTTGTGCTATGCGAGAGTTATTTGTTGTGTGTGCTGTGGTGCACTGTGCAATGCAATGCTTATCGAGATGTGTATTGGGCTAATTGGACAGACCGACGGACGTAAGACGACTACGACTACAACGACACACAAGTGGCACAGTAGAACAATCTTTGCAATGCACACACAGACACACGGACATTGCATAGATTGCATTGCATTCCTCACTTGACATTGGTGGTGTACCTCATTCAATCAGGCAAACAGCACTGATTTATTGTAAGGACTTACAAAAATCAAACAAATAGTTAGGGGCAGTAGAGTGCACCTCTTTTACCGGTTAAGTTGTGTGTCTTTGCCTAATTAAATGGGCAACTATTGACCAGCAGCACTAAATAAATCTACTAAAATTCCCCACTGACACACAGAGAAACACTTTTCAAATGGCGTGCACAATTGAAAAGCCGCTTTCCATTTCCTCGCATTGTTTGATGATCCGCATTAATCAGATTACGCACTCACATCCCACACATTTCACTAATGAAGGAATTAAGGACATTTGATGATTTGGCTTACCACCACCATCATTATGATTTCGCTAATGCTATAATGCACACAGTTGGTGCAGTTCACACACACACACACACACACACACACACACACACACACACACACACACACACACACACACACACACACCAGAATTGTTCATTAGAGTGCGCGATAATGCGTCAGATCATGACACCAGCACCGGGTGAGTGCCACTTGTCACGCACTGATCAAATGCACTGCCATCACAAACATGAACACACTTTTTCATTTGATTTGTCAATCGATTGCTGCTAATCTTCTCACATTAACGACCAAAATGAGCTGACCATTGATGATTTGTTAGTGAGATTATGCAAATATGTTTTCCTCATTGTTTTTGTATTGTGTGTGTGTATGTCTAAATCTTCATGATCTTCATGTAAACCGAGTCTAATTCACATACGAGTTTTTATTATTAATATATGATTTCCTTATTCACTTTTCTTACAACACAGATGAAGTCCAAGTACGACACCGAACTGTCGAACCAGATTTTGGTGTGGATCGGTGATCTCACCGGTGAGTCGATCGACACTGATGGTGCAGAGGAGAACTTTTATCAGGTTCTTCGCACTGGTGCCCTTCTGTGCAAGTAAGTTTGTTCAAATAGTAAATGAATCGTTTAATCAAAAATCTTCAACTTCATTCCCACCCCCCACCAAAGGCTGCTGAACATCATCAAGGACGGCGCCGTGAAGAAGTACAATCCGAGCACCACCATGGCCTTCAAGTGCATGGACAATATCAACTCGTTCCTGTTGGGTCTCGATGCAGTTGGCGTCCCGGTGGAGGATCGCTTCCAGACTGTCGACCTGTGGGAGAAGGCTAACCTGTACTCGGTGCAGATCTGTCTACAGGCGTTGGGCCGTAAAGCGCCCAAATTTGGCCACAAAGGCTTTGGACCGAAAGAGGCGGAGGAGAATCGTCGCACCTTCACGGAGGAGCAGTTGAAACAGGGCGAGACGATCATCAATCTGCAGATGGGATCCAACAAGGGCGCCAACCAAAGTGGAATGACATTCGGCAAGAGCACTCGCTTCTAGAGTCGATGGCCAACCGTGTTTAGGGTGGCAAGTATATCGTCTTGATTATCCCCGTGGGTCCAATTGCCTCGTCTCTAGTGTGTAATGCATTCCCCATTTCTAAATTATTATTGATAACTATCCTTACACTATCCCAAAGTTTGATTTTTGTACTTTGATTTCATGATTCTTTATAATATTATTATGATTATGCCTATTCGGTTGTTCGCCAATTGTTCAACAATACAATCCAACTGTCTACTTGTCGAACACATTTGCCAAATAATAATAAATTTAATATTCCAAATTGATTGTTTCTCATCTCTCTCTCTCTCTCTCTCTGTGTGTGTGTGTGTGTGTGTGTGTGTGTGTGTGTGTGTGTGTGTGTGTGTGTGTGTGTGTGTGTGTGTGTGTGTGTGTGTGTGTGTGTGTGTGTGTGTGTGTGTGTGTGTCACGCAGTGTAAATTATGCCGCCGCCGATTGTGGTGGCATGATTGTTCAAGTTATGACACGACAAACTGCACTGTACACCAATTTACTTTACCAAAAGGTAAATTGAACACACACGCACACATTTGAAAATATCGTTCAAAGAAATGCTATTTATATTTTATATTACTGTGCACCTTATCGCGAAATCGTAAATATGTCATCTATTTGGATGTGGATGGTGGATCCGTGTGTGCCAATGAATGTGTTCCAATGTCGAGCGCGCATCTTTTCGATATTACCAATTTGCAAGTGCAATTCAACGAGCTTGGTGGTCTGTCTCAGTTAGTTTGTATCAGCATTATCATTTTCCCACTGTTGTTCGCACACACTTTCCCATGCAAATCACTTTCCTCATCATCACAATTTTGCATGCACACAGGCAATAAATCGCGCTTTATGGCATCCCGTTCACACATCCACACACATTGTATCGTATCGTGTGTTGGTCGATGAGCGAACGAGTGAACGGTCAGTTTGTTTCCATTCTCGGCTCTCAATCAATCGATCGATGCTAAGTTGAATACAGTTTCGTTTCCCCCACGCACACATTTTTATGAGCATCACACTTTTGCATTCACTTCACAACAGTCCAATTGAGTTCGAGTCCGATCATCATCATCATGTTTCAGTATACAGTGAAGTCAATTAGTTGTACGATACAGTCTACAGTAGTAGTAAATCACTACTCTCCACACACTCTGCATTCTGTGACCGTTTTGTTTACAGTGTAATGCCAATTAGTTGGGCTCTCACTGGCTCGTGGCACTGTTCAACTGTGTGTGCCCCGTTTGTGTCAGTTGATGGTGTAATTAGCATTCATCATCGAACATGGCTCCCACCCCACACTGGCCACCAACGAACAGTGTGCAAGTAAGTAAAAGTGAACAGTAACTTAGCCTGTCCAAGTCAAGCCAGACCACCAACACGCGCCCAACCAGAGCCAATCTGTGTGTTCGGTGCATTGGTGGTCATATCGTTACGATCGCTCGATCTATTTGGCACACAATCACAAGTGAATCTGTATATGTCTGTTTATAATTTATTGCATCACGAAGCACCACCACCAGCACACACAGTCGTACAGTCAATCATCAAACCTTAGTTGTAGTATTTACACAGAACACAAACCACAGAAATGATCGCATCTTATCGGCATCGGCATTGACTTCAATTATTATTGCTCACATACACAAGTTGCACTGTTGCATTGGACGAGAGAGGGAGGGAGAGAGAGCGGATGTTTGTCCAATTGCGAATACAAACAAAGTAAAGAAACACGAGCTAACTCGAATCAACTTGGCATTGCATTGCTCCCTTCAACCTAATTTACTCATGACTTAATGAGTCAATTCAGAGGTCTTTAGTCCCAATGTCAGTTTGATGTGTGTTTGTGTTTGTGCAGCAAGGGGCCATACTTTAATTACGTGATCAACTGACTGGATGGGAGGTGTCCAAGGTATGATCACGCTTTGATAACGGAATTTTGGAAAAGGTCTAAAGAAGGGGAACTAAACAAAGAATCCCGAATTCTCGGATCTTTAATTATCGAAATACATGTAAATAGTTTGTTGCCATTTAATGCAACTTACTGCACAAATCCAAATATAACGCATTCGCATTTCACATTCGTCTCATGATTACACTGCGCTAACTGTAGACTAATTTTTTTTGTAGGGGTAGGGGTCACGTCAAGATCACGTACGGATCACGTATGGTACTAGGGGTCAAAATCTTAGATTTTTTGATCACGTAATTAAAGTATGGCCCCCAAGAGAGAGAGAGAGAGAGAGAGAGAGAGAGAGGGAGGGAGAGAGGGAGGAGAGAGAGGGAGAGAGAGAGAGAGAGAGAGAGGGAGGGAGAGAGAGAGAGAGAGAGAGAGAGAGAGGGAGAGAGAGAGAGAGAGAGAGAGAGAGAGGGAGAGAGAGAGAGAGAGAGGGAGAGAGAGAGAGGGAGGGAGAGAGAGGGAGAGAGAGAGAGAGAGAGAGAGAGAGGGAGGGAGAGAGAGAGGGAGAGAGAGGGAGGGAGAGGGAGGAGAGAGAGAGGGAGGGGAGAGAGGGAGGGAGAGAGAGGAGAGAGGAGAGAGAGAGAGAGAGAGAGAGAGAGAGAGAGAGAGAGAGAGAGAGAGAGGGAGAGAGAGAGAGAGAGAGAGAGAGAGAGAGAGAGAGAGAGAGGGAGGGAGAGAGGGAGGGAGAGAGAGGGAGGGAGAGGGAGGGAGAGGGAGAGAGAGAGAGAAAGAGAGAGGGAGGGAGAGAGGGAGGGAGAGAGTGGGAGGGAGAGGGAGGAAGAGAGAGGGAGGGAGAGAGAGGGAGGGAGAGGGAGGGAGAGAGAGAGAGAAAGAGAGAATGGAACAACTTTATTCGTAAACAAACAAAGGGAGCCGCTCACCTATGGTGAGGTGCCAACAAGCACGGCATACTGATCAATCCGTAGGGACATATGTACAATGTAATAAAATTACATAAATTTGGGGAGATGCTAAATTATGTACAAAATATAATGTTAAATTAAAAGATAAATAATACTAGTCGTAAATGTGGTGATGGATCATCTTGATAGAGTCGATGAGCACACGTTCTGCAATTTCGAATAGTTTGTCTTTATCAAGCTGGAACCTCTCGAAGAAGTCCATCACTTGACGACTCAGACTCCCTCTAGCTCCAAACCAAAGTCCAATGACCTCGAAGTCCCTCTTGCCAAATTGGGAGTACTTCTGAGCGAGGTCTGGAATACACGGCACATACGTCTTCGACTTGTCCCTCTGAACTTCTGCCTCCACGTCATCGTTAGTTTCAAATCTGACCGTGGGGTCAATTATGTAGGCTTTGTTGTCTTTCGGGTCGAATGCGAGGATATCGATGAAGCGGTTCGAACCTTGGTCGTCCACACAGTATGCCTCTTCTATACAGTGGTAGCCTTTTTCGCGGAGCAGCTTCAGGATGGTACGCTTGACACGGTTGTGTCGATCATTACGGCGCTCATCGTTGAAAGGACAGTTTCCCAAAACGTGACTTGGAACTTCACGTATGATTTTGTTGGGTTGAGTCTCATCGCGCCGGCAACGGCGGCAATGGGGGCTGGGAACCTGTTTTTCGTTTTGAGGGACGCCATTCAGATTAGCATAATTGATTGAAAGCTTGATGGCACCAGTCCATTCGGAACACGAGAGGGTGTTCTTGTCGCTGACAAAGTTGTTGGCCCTTGGGACGGTCTTGTAGTGCTTCACGCCTTCAGCGGAAAAGCCCATGCTGGCCCAACTGTCGAACGCCATCTCTCTTAGCTTTGTTCGTAATTGTCTTGCAGTTTCGCCTTCCACCCTGAGCACCAGTTTGCATTCGGCCATGTCGGCGGCGCTGTCGTATATGTGGTGGAGGAGTTGATCGGGAACGGTGGAAAGACGCTTGGCAATCGAGAAATGCTGCAGGAACACTTCCCACTCACAGCACATAACTCCCAGACCACGGAACTTCCTCGGCGAGTAGATCATGTTGGTAGGTGTGGAGTGGAGAGGCAGACCGACAATATCCTTCACTGTACGTCGGATTGACGTGTCGAGTTTGGTGAGGACAACATTTGGGATTTTGTTGATAGGTGCAGCTTGTAGTGGGTAGATTAGCATCGGTAGGAGGTACTGGTTGATGACGTTGAGCTTCTGGTCTTTCTTCAACAAAGGAGAGACCAAAATGTTGTTCAGAGCGTCAGTGATCTTGTCAATAATCTTGTAGTCGAACACCAGTTCACTTGTGAAGGAACAACCGAGGTACCGAATGGTGGTGTTCTCGTCGATGCAAGTAATGCTGTCACCTCCTCTCAGCAGTAGTTCGCCCGCCTTGATTTTACCCTTTTCAATGTGAATAGCGGCGCTCTTCCTTGGATTCACTTCGAGGCCGATCAGTTGAAACATCTCTTGCGTCAACTCCACTATCCGCTGTGCCCCTTCTGTGGTGCTCGATGTGGCCACTTGATCATCTGCAAATCCGGACAGGCAGAGAGCGTCCAGATCATCGGCCAACTTGAAGCCATTTTGGTTGGCGAACTGAGATTCGCACACATCCTGGTAGACAAAATCGATAGCCAAGTTGAACAATGTGGGAGACATAGGTCCGCCTTGAGGAACAGATCGAAGGATCTGTATCGGTTCAGATCGTTGGTTCCCGGTGTCGATTCGGATGCGATTGTTGGTAAGTAGAGCCATAGCCAGCCTGCTGAGATTTGGGGACACTCCTTGAGATTTGAGACTACACTCAATGTGAGAGTGTCCAATCCGATCGAAGGCCTTAGATAAGTCGAGGAATACCGCCGTACAGTCAGAGCCCTCTTCTTTGGCCTTCAGTAGGCATGCATTCACCAGCTTGGCATTGACATGGCATCCGAGAGAGAGAGAGAGAGAGAGAGAGAGAGAGAGAGAGAGAGAGAGAGAGAGAGAGAGAGAGAGAGAGAGAGAGAGAGAGAGAGAGACTTAGTGAAAGTGAATGTTTGTTCACATTCTCCCGTTAATAGGTGTCATTAAGGATAAATCAAGTCACAAACATTCAAACAAGAACACACATCCGAAGACCGTTAGCACTGAGCAAACACAAAATGTATAAACTTCCAACCAAATTATGCAGATTCAGCATACTTTCTCCCACTCGTCTCATCATACACAAATAGACACAATATTGATTAAAATAAATAAATATTATTATTATTATTTGTTATAATTTATAATATAATATAATATATAGAGAATATAATAGAGTACAAATGGCAACAAATACTATTATACCAAGGGAAGGAAGAGCAAGGCCAACATTAGTGAGACATTCTGACACACACACACACACATCTGTCCAAGAAGTGTGTCCAGAAGTGTTAAGTTTCTTCATAATCAAATTGAATGTTGAGTTGTTGTTGCACCAAAGTGATTCGAGACTTGCCGATTGACATCTGTCAAATGACACAAGTCTCAGTCTATATATCATCCACAAAATTGTGTGTTTGTGTGAGAATTAGCAATTGAAATAAACTAAGTGTGAAGTGGTGGTGTGATGATGATACAAGGCTGACTTGGGTTTGTGTATGTGAAACAAGTTAACGAATCACTAAGAGTGGAGTACAAAGAGGCCAAAGGTTGTTGTTGTTGTAGACATACAAAAAGGTAATGACACCATCATTTGGGGGGTTGTAGTAGTTTTGCAATTAAGAAGAGAATATATATCACGAGAGTTGAGAGAGTTGAAAGGGAAGTGCAAGTTGTGAGGGGAGGGATTCGGCGAGTTGGGTGCAAGAGTGCGAGATTAGCAATTTGAATTCATGTTCCGGCAATTAGATGTCTATCGTTTCTGTGAGCTTTGTTGTTGCACTTCGAGAAGAGGAAGAGGTTGGATTGTTGTGGTTGTTGGTGTTGGTAGTACTTCCGTTGTTGCTACTATTTCGGTTACCTTCCGCTGGTGCTTGGTTGTATGATTCGCTCAACTGGGAAGAGGTCATCGAGTGGTGACGATGCTGCTGATGACGAAGTTCTGACTCGGTCAAACTGTTGGTCAGATCGACTCTAAGCTCACTCAAAGTTGCAGCACCGATTGCAGTGTTGCGCCGCACCGTCCTCGGACTGAGATCATTCAGTGGAATGGCGTCCTCGTCCTGGTCTGCCGCATCCTTAAGGTGTTTCCCTTTCTTCTTCCTCTTTGCATCACTGTCCGGTCCACCCTTGGAGCTCTTCACTTTGTTCGATGACGATGCTGATGATGGATAGGCATACTTTGTCTTGGTGAGCATTTCAAATCGCGCCAGTGCCGAGGTGGTGGACGGTGAGTTGAAGCCAGTGGGCTCGGTTTGGGTTGTCATGATGGAGAGCACCGCACCGCCGGGCACTGCCAACGATCGACTCAGCAGTGGATGTGGATGGGGACTGTGGCTCGCCTTTCTGCCTCTGTTCACTTGAGATGATGACTGCTCTTGACTTGTCTTGTTACTGTTACTGACATTCACCTTCGGCTGAGCACCACCTGTACGTGATAATGACTGGTGCTGTTGGTGAGTTGTTGATACATTCGAGCTGAGATCGATCAGTCCAATGATGCAGTGGATCATGCGGTCGTGCACCTTCGACTGTGCCTTCGTAAGATGTTGCTTCGCGGCGTAGCATCGAATCGAGTCGTCAAACGAGAAACGAATCACAATTGAACCGCCAGGTCGGACAAAGCTCGGCTCCGGCACGGTGGTTGACATTCGGTAGCGCCGAAAGTTGACATAGATCGAGGAGTTGTCGTCTCGTGCCTTCTGTGGAATCGGCGGTGTGCACTCCTGTTTGAGTGTGTGTGCGTGCGACCAGAACTCCATGTCCGCCAGTCGGGACACAAATCGAATCAGTCCCCAGCCATAGTGCTTGACGTCGGGCTCAATGAGCATCACATGCTCGGAGGTCATCACCAGGAAGCGCTGTGCCTTACGGCCCGTCACAACCATTGGACTGTCCGCTCGGGATGCGGGTGCCGAGTAATGTTTCGTTGGTATCTTCCGTCCGCGAGAGTCCGTCTTGTCCTTGTCCTTGTTGGTCAGATAGAAGTACCGAACGGTGCACGAGTTGAGTTCGCCTGTGTTCTCTGCGTTGAACATTTAGATGATTAGTAACAAGAACGTAAGGAACGAATCCTAACGCAAGTGAACACATACCTAAATCGTGATATTGATCCATTGTGGTGTTGGAAGTCTCATTGGACTCGAGAAACATAGTCAAAAAGTCCGGTTGCCTCTCGGGTAGGCACATCTCCTCAGTAGCTTCGGTGGCATTGCTCACTCCGCGAACATCGAACGAAAGACGACGCAGTACAAAGAATACCTTGATTGCCTATTGTGTGGGGGGTCACGTGATTAGTGATCGATTACATACTCTCGATTCGATTCGATTCGAATCAACTTACATAACGACACTTTTCGCGATCGTTCTTTGGCATCTCAAGATAGAAGGTAGCATTGTTCGTGCTGGTGGAAGTGTTCTCCTCCGGTGGCAGCATCAACATTGTGTCCATGAACAGCTGTTCCAAGTTTAGATTCAAATTGTGTGACCAAATTCGCCTGGGCCGCTTCCTGCCCAACTGGTCCTTCTCATCGCATGCATTCGCTGCTGCGGCAATCTCTGCCTCCTGTTCAAACAGTTCCAGGAAGACGGACTGGTCGGTTGAACGGAAAAGTTGTCTCAGCAGATGAGCCGCCTCCTCGTTCGCTTGCTCCAACAAGGCCAACTGATGGTCCGACAGGAAGAGGGGCAGGTTCTTGGGACAGGGCGAATTGATCAACTCGAGATGGTGATAGTAGAAGACGATGCGCTTGAAGAGGTACACGGCCAGTTCGAAGGTTACGATGCGGATTGAGGAATCTAAAGTTGAGAGAGACATTAATAGAGCGAATCAAATTGAGGCAGGAGGTAGATAGATGGAGATGGAGAGAGGGAGAGAGGGAGGGAGAGAGAGAGAGAGAGAGAGAGAGGGAGAGAGAGAGAGAGAGAGAGGGAGAGAGAGAGGGAGAGAGAGAGGGAGGGAGGGAGAGAGGAAGAGAGAGAGAGGGAGAGAGGGAGAGAGAGAGAGGGGAGAGAGGGAGAGAGGGAGAGAGAGAGAGAGAGAGAGAATGCCAGAGGAAGAGAGAATAAGAGAGAGAGAATAGAGAGAGAGAGAGAGAGAGAGAGAGAGAGAGAGGGAGAGAGTCACTCACTACTCGAACAGCACTGTCGCATGATGAGCAGCAGACTGTTGATCAGTGCACTGCAGTACGAGTTGGTCATCTCCGAGTCTGACGGTGAGGCTTCCGAGGATGGTGGCACAAGAAGACCGCGATAGAATGACGAATCGAGTGCTGTTTAAGGTGAACAAAAGTTAGCAAACTAAAGCAAGTCTAAACTATTGTCTAGTTACCTTTGTTTTGAAGAATACTCGCAAGCAACGACAGAGTGAACAGAATGATACGATCATCCGTACTTGACAGTTCCACAATGGAGCGGCTCACTGTGGGCGAGTGGCAGCCAAGTCTTAGCGTTCCATCGTTGGTTAGTGAATCCTCTCGTGCTCTCGATGTTCTACCACTACTCGTTGACTGTTCGGCGGCCGCGAGATTATCGTTGCTTGTTGAGCTCACATTCGAACCAACCGAAGCATTCAGACAGGAGAGCATTGCAATCAAAAAGGGAAATTCGGCCCAATTCTTGATGGTAATCACCTGTATGGGGAAGGTGTCCGTCTCCATGGGCACTGCCTGACAGTAGTGGTGATGGTGGGTGACGTGATTTGGTTGATATGAACTTGACTGAGTGGTTTGACTTTGATGCGATGATCCATCATCGTTCACAACCGATTCGTTTGTTTGTACTTGGGACTGAGCTGTTGAGTTGACGGCAACATTCGAGGAGTTTGTTGCTGTAATCATTCTCTCCTCGATACGCCGTCCACCAATTGAGGGAACTTTCAAAGGCGACGACTCGGACGACGAAGACTCGGCCGAGACGTTCTGGGAAGACACTTGGTTCTGTTGTTGTTGTTGTTGTTCGGTTGTACTTTGTATTTTGGTGGCAAGATCGAGCGCCTCCGTCAGTGACTCTGCGGGCGGATTGAACTCACACCGTTTGCCATTAAGCTCAATGTCGATTCGGCTCGACCGTAGCAGAGTGTTGACCAGGGTGTTGAGTAGGGGCCCGTACGAGAAGATAATGTACGCTTGGGTGAGCAAAAAGAGTGCAACTAGTGGGGAGAGGGCTGGGTCGGGCACCAGATGACGTGCATCAAGCACGTGAGGACTCGTCTTGTCTCGGCTCTGTTCGGTATCGTTCGTTGTTGGACGCAAATTGCGATACAACACACTCAGGAAAGAGTTCATGTGAAGCGGAATTATGAGACGGTGTAGTAGATTGTCGGACAGCACCGAGTTCAGATCATCGATGTTGAGGAGTAGAATGTCGTTCAGGTAGTGCAGGTGATCGAGATGTTCCGCAACCAGATCTTCGACTCGAATCAGCAGATTTTGACCACTTTAGAATACACAAAAGTGTTAAGTCAATTAGGTTAGTCAAAGACAAACAAACAACTCACCTGTGAGCGTTCGCATTAGGCACAAAACGATTCTCAATATACGACGTGAGCGAGTGCTCAATGTCCATCACGTGATTACCAATGAACCAGGCCAAATTAGAGAAATAGGGCACCGCCGTACAGTCGCGTATGAACCTCAACATGGCCGGCTCACGCACCCGAAACACATTCAACGTCAGGGTCCGCACCGCAATCCGAACCATCTTCTCGGAATGATTGAAAAACTTGATCGCATCCGTGTACAACGGGAACTCCTTTGTGGCCTCATTGAAGAAAAAGTGCACAGTGTGATTGTTGAGTTTGAGTGAGAGTGTCTTGACGAAAGAGATAAAGTAGGCCATCACCTCCTCGTCGTCAAACTCAAACTTGTGCATTATGATCGAGTTGACGTGATTGTTCGACAGGAGATAGTAGAGCGAGGTCTCGTTGCGGATGTTCTCAAACAGAATGTTGAGCGTCTGGAGCAGTTGAGTGCACACAAAGGCGCCCGCTTTTTGTTTCATGATGGTGAGAAAGAAGTACAACATGTTCTTCTCGAGAAAGAAACTGAATGAACGAGACAAGTTAGAGAAATCACGGTAAACGAGTACGGGAACTTACTCGAAAACGCTCGCATCATTCTGATCGCCCCAAATTAGTATCTCCGCAATCTGTCTCAGTGTCTCGACTAGTAGGGTTCGATTCTGTTCGGTCACAACCTTGTTCTGGTCCATCAGTGTGCACAGCGTCCTTTTGGGAAGAAAAGTTCGGTTAGGTTCGGTTTAGATTGGTTAGTTTAGGCTAGGTTCGGTTTAAGTAAGTTTCGGTTAGTTGAAAAGGTTTTATTGCGATTTAAAAATATTTTACAATGAATAATTCGATTTAAATTGATTTTAGGTTTAGGTTAGGTTCGGTTTAGGTTAGGTTCGGTTTAGGTTAGTTTAGGTTAGGCTCGGCTTTGGTCAGTTTAGGATAAGCTCAGGGTTAGGCTAGTTTATGTTAGTTTAGGTTAGGTTCGGTTTAGGATAGGTTCGGTTTAGGTCGTTTAGGTTAGATTCGGCTTAGGTTAGTTTAAGCTAGGTTCGGTTTAGGTCAGTTAAGGTTAGGTTAGGTTAGGTTCGGTTTAGGTTAGGTTCGGTTTAGGTCAGTTTAGGTTAGGTTCGGTTTAAGTAAGTTTCGGTTTGGATTCGGTTTAGGTTAGTTTAGGTTAGGTTAGGTTAGGTTCGGTTTAAGTTAGGTTCGGTTTAAGTCAGTTTAGGTTAGGTTCGGTTTAGGTCAGTTTAGGTTAGGTTCGGTTTAGGTTAGGTTCGGTTTAGGTTAGTTTAGGTTAGGTTCGGTTTAGGTTAGTTTAGGTTAGGTTCGGTTTAGGTTAGTTTAGGTTAAGTTCGGTTTAGGTTAGTTTAGGTTCGGTTTGGATTGGTTAGTTTATGCTAGGTTCGGTTTAGGTCAGTTAAGGTTAGGTTCTGTTTAGGTTAGTTTAGGTTAGGTTTGGACTGGTTAGCTTAGGTTAGGTTCAGTTTAGGAAAGTTTAGGTTAGGTTAGGTTAAGTAGTAGAAGTTTCCGGGAAACTGTGTACTACTGAGAGAGTACTTACTTCAAGTGATCCAACGAGTGCGGTATGGACTGACTGGAGGCGGACCGTGAGAGTGGAGATTCGTTGCCGTTGCCAGTGCCGTTCCCGTTGCCAT
Source organism: Rhizoglyphus robini (assembly GCA_023373905.1). Taxonomy (NCBI): domain Eukaryota; kingdom Metazoa; phylum Arthropoda; class Arachnida; order Sarcoptiformes; family Acaridae; genus Rhizoglyphus; species Rhizoglyphus robini. The sequence continues at coordinate 1,647,162 of JAKIJQ010000041.1, forward strand.
CACCACCACCACCGCCACCACCCGAACCGGAGGCACCAGAGGCACCGGCCCGGTTCCAGCCAAACCATCTCGATGGTCGGAACATGCTGATTGTAAACTTGCTCGGCTAAACGACTGCATACGATCACAACACACGCGTGCAGAGAGAGCGAGCTTGCATCAAACGCGTAGAGTGAGAGAGAGAGAGAGAGGGCAACTGCACTCAGCACTACAATCAGCAGCAATCACACGTACAACTCATCATCGTCGTTTGGTTGAGCAGCACGAAAAGGTCGATTAAAAGTTGAAACGATTTGAAGCTTCTCGAATCAACTTGCAAACGTGGATTAAAAGTGACCAATTTTGGGTAGACGAAACGATCGAGAGAAATGGGAGAGAGAGGAGAGGGAGAGAGGGCACTGTGTTAGTGAGTGATGTGCCGAGTGGGGCGATTGAAAACGGACTGTGTGCTGTTGGTGCTGGTGAGGAGCACTCTCTGGGGAGGGTGAGCAAACAAACAGAGATGTTGAGGATGATGAGATGAGCCTGATCCAGTGCAGATGTAAAACAGATGATCCACGCAGATACGGCGAGAGAGGCACAAATTGGAGAGAGGGAGCGAGAGAGAGGAGTGCGCACGAAGAGAACGAGAGAGAGATACAACGAAGCACAGTTGGCCTAATTGGAAGTGATCGCTCACTCACAGGCAGTACAGTCACTCGCTCGCGAGTAGTTGTTTGTATGTGTGTTGTTTGCTAACCGCTCTTACCGCTTATGTCGAAATCGGCATTACGAGTCGCGAACGGTGACGTGTTCAGAAGAGAAAGCGCGCACGGTGCTCGCCACACCAACAACCACAAACTCAATACAGCGGCAATGTTTGAACTCTGTTTTCGGTTTTGTGTCGCTGTCAGTCTGCCTGTGTGGTGTTGGGCGCCACTTTATGAATCATTTAGTTTTGCTGCATTTTCTTATCGTTTTCGTCATTGATGTTCGCTGTACAGGCCAGAGGGTTTGTACACAAACACAGGGCTTCAGCAACCGATTGGTGGTGCTTTACTCAAATCTGTCTGTCTGACGATGAAACGGAGCGACGAGCCCGTTCATGAACTCAATTTTAAACTCTGTAAAGTCTCTGAGTTCAAGTTTGATTAACGTCAACTGTTTAATAGTGAATTGACAGTGAATTGGTTATATCTTTTGTATGCCGCGCAATTATGAACGTGATCAGCATAAGTGGAAAGAATCTTTTGTTTGCCTATTGGTTTGTGTGGTCAAGCCGAGCCAACCTACTTGACGGACTTGACTTGAATCTGATGGAATGTTACAGGATTTCCGAGTTATTCGCGTAATATCGCGACAATCTGTGTGTGTGTCATTGTATTGAGCTTTTTGTGCAATATATGACTGTTCTGTTACAGACACACAAATACCAGTCTGAGGTGACTTTGGTCATGATTTGCTGATTGGTTGTGTCAGTTTCGGTCTCTCAACTCTGGTAAGTACTGTATTGTGAAATGACGGATATAAACTAAATCTCTTATTCCCCGAACAGCAAATTCAATTTACGATCGGTGTCCCAAGCAAGATCGAGCACAAAGAACAAGAGTTCATATATGCTGATTTCATTATTCATGCCAACTTTCTTGGTGAGAGTTGGCGCGCAACGGCAATGTGGCACATATCCAAACCACACAGCCGAAACTCCATTGCAAATGTGATTGTCTGTTCGAACTAGTTGGATCATTTAATCGAATCTGTTTTGGATTATGTAATGGCTTGGCACCATCTCTCCCTGAAAGGTCTACTCCGATTCGAGAATCAAAAATCAGGAATAGCATCTAATAGCTTCAAATGATGAATGATGACGGAACAACACCAGTGAGTGTTGGCTGCTTGTGTATTGAAGATTGGATTAGCAGGAAGCTCTGTTCCGAATTCCAGTGATGCTGATGGTGGAAATAAGCGAATAGACTTAGTGCAAACAGAACTGGTGGCTTGTCTAAGAGATGGCTGAAGGCCTCACTAAAAGTCTAGTCACTAGTCTGCGGAATTCAGAGTTCAGTGTTGACTATTGCACAATTTGGAATGGGTTGGCAGTGGCCGTACTCGTAAAGTACCAAGTAATCGGTGCAACCGATTATGCTTAAGTGATTGCTTATTTGTTTGAATTATCCGTAATCGAACATTGCAATTCGTGATAGTTTCAATCCCAACCACCAGGCACCGCGTCGATGCCTAACTGGAAACCATAAAATTAAACACACAAAATTGACGGACAGATTCACTTTGGCATTTGAACGAAACGAGCGGCCAAGAACATATACATTGAGTTAGTGCGATACCATTTTATATACATTCAAGTGCGCACCAGAAAGAGAAAGCGAATGTACGTGTAAGTGAAGTGTGTGCGGCACGACTATTAATAGCGCGGGCAATAGAACACAGGCAAATGATGTTCGAGTCCGCACACACGCCAAATACATTGTATAGAGACCAAGCAGACCGGGAGAGGGTTTGTCGGGTTAGGTGCACACCATGCACCAGACCTACATTGGTCCGGACGAGGCAGTTTACATTGCACTCTCACTCTAAATGTCTTATGTCCTTTTATTTATTTATAAGTGAACCGAGTGCGTGTGTGAGTGCCTGTAAGTGATGTGTCCATCAGTGGACGTATGGTGTTGATGATGTGCTACTGCTACTGATGATGGCGCAAGAGATGATGATGAGCCCATTAACCATTACCGGACCCTTTTACCGGAGGAACGTTTCTGCTGTTTGCTCAATCGATCCAATGATGGACAGAACAAACACAAATGCAAATGCAAATGTACTGCCGAGTACATTTAGAGTGACCGGATAGAGAGAGAGAGAGTGGGGGCGAGAGTGAAAGAGCGAGAGAGAGAGAGAGAGCGAGAGAGAGTGAGTGAGAGAGAGAGAGAGGAGAGAGAGAGAGAGAGAGAGAGAGAGAGAGAGAGAGAGAGAGAGAGAGAGAGAGAGAGAGAGAGAGAGAGAGAGAGAGAGACAAGAGAGAGAGAGGGCGAGAGAGAGAGAGAGGGAGAGAGAGAGAGAGGACAAGAGAGAGAGAGAGGGAGAGAGAGAGAGGACAAGAGAGAGAGAGAGAGGGAGAGAGAGAAAGAGAGGGAGAGAGAGAGGACAAGAGAGAGGGAGAGGTGGGAGAGAGAGAGACAAGAGAGAGGGAGAGGTGGGAGAGAGAGAGACAAGAGAGAGAGAGGACAAGAGAGAGAGAGGGAGAGAGAGGAGGGAGAGAGAGGAAGGGAGAGAGAGAGGGAGTGAGAGACAAGAGAGAGAGAGAAGGAGAGGGAGAGAGAGAGAGGACAAGAGGGAGAGAAAGAAAGGAGAAGAGAGAGAGAGAGAGAAAGGACAAGAGAGAGAGAGAAGGATGGGAGAGAGAGAGAGAGGAGGGAGAGAGAGAGAGGACAAGAGAGAGAGAAAGGACAAGAGAGAGAGAGAAAGAAAGGACAAGAGAGAGAGAGAGAGAGAAAGGACAAGAGAGAGAGAAGGATGGGAGAGAGAGAGAGAGAAAGGACAAGAGAGAGAGAGAAGGATGGGAGAGAGAGAGAGGGGAGAGAGAGGAGGGAGTGAGAGACAAGAGAGAGAGAGAGAGAGAGAGAGAGAGAACAAGAGAGAGAGAGAGAGAGAGAGAGAGAGAGAGAGAGAGAGAGAGAGAGAGAGAGAGAGAGAGAGAGAGAGAGAGAGAGAGAGAGAGAGAGAGAGAGAGAGACCGGACAGTAGAGCTGACACAGGCTGAGAATAGAGTACAGTAATGACCAATCAAAAGGACACTAATCGAGTTTACATTTGGTGAAGCAATGCCATCACCACCAATGAGCACCAAATACAAACACACACGCACACACAGTGGACAAACAGACTGACCAGGGCGACTAATGCAAATGCAATATTACGACTATTACGGATCAATTAGCCGGACAATTTAATGGCGCCGTGCACATAGACACACAAACACTGTGCACTGTGCATTGATGATGATGGCGCAAGTGATCACTCATTCGAATGACAGTACTGCACTGGATGTACTCTCTCGATTGCAATGCAAATATTGACACTGAGAGCAAGGACAGTGCAATCATCATCATCACATTGGGAATCATATTATCATACATGTGGCCGGTGATGGTGGTGTCACTGTTCACTGTCACACCCGGTAGGTCTGGATGTGTTGTATGTTTGATTTGTGTCCATGCCACAGGCACACACACAAACACAAGTACATTTTGGTATTTTCATTGACATTGACATCAAAAGATGATCAAATGGGGCCATTCAGAACAGCCGCCACAAAACACAAGCCTGGACAGACAGACACATACCAACAGTGGCACACGCACACAGTCATCACCAAACAATTAGGCTCAATTAGTGATGACTGTGCAAAGAATTTCAATTAAGCCCAGCCAGACACGGCCAAAGTGTGCACACAACTTTACTTAATGACACACACACACACACATTTTGTATACTTTGAATAGAGCAGACACTTCATTTTTTAATTAACCAAACACACAACTTTTAATTTCGCATTTTTTTGCTTTTGATTTTTGTTTGAACAAGGCGCCCGCTTTGTGTGGTTTGTGTTTGTGGCATAAATTGAATAGAATTGCACCGACACATCTGTGCCACTCTGGGGAATTGACGCCGCTTGATGATGATGATTGTGTTGTGCAATTTCTATTCCCATATTGAATATTATTAATATTAATATTAACAATAATATTAATAATTATTATATTAACATTCATAACCGAAAAGTAATGTTCAATTTGGCGGTCTATTCATACACAGCGGTACTGTGTTAAATGTTAGTCTGTTTGAATTTTGCCTGTGGGCTGCAGTGCACAGGTTGGTGAAGTTTGTGTAAATAGTGGCCGTTGCGGCTTTGGCTGAGGCTGGCAAAGTTGTTGGCAGTTGGCCAGTCGCCGCGCTCTGTGGTTACGACGGTGGTGTATCGATAGTCTTCTCATAGTCATTGTTCTTGTCCCGTGTGATCGAGGTGAAAGAGCACACAGCCAACCACCAAGCCAGCAAGCCAGCAAGCCGGACACAATGAGCGAGGACAAATTAGTGTACTCATTCGAGCTGAACCAATTCGAGCAGGACAACGTCTATGCCAATCTGCCGAACAGTGTCTACCGTGCGAGTGCCGAGAACGGACACAACAATCACAATCATCACCAGCAAACCGGTCAAAACCACAATCACCACAACTTCGCCAATCACCGAAACCACCAGAACGAGAACAACAACGACAACTTCGAAGTGCATCACTACGAACCCAAAGGACCAACAGCCGGGTCACAAGTTGTAGAACTGCCGCTGACAATGCAGCTGCCGGTCAAACCAACCGAGGCACAGTTGATTGCCTACTTCAAGGAGCTGGCCGAATCGGTCAATGTGACTCTTACCGATGACCTTACCAGGTAAATGAGATCTCTCTCTCTCTCTCTCTCTCTCTCTCGCCCTCTCTCTCGCCCTCTCTTTCTCCCTCTCACTCTTTCCCTCTCTCTCTCGCCCTCTCTCTCTCTCCCTCTCTCTCTCTCCCTCTCTCTCTCGCCCTCTCTCTCTCGCCCTCTCTCTCTCTCTCTCTCTCTCTCTCGCCCTCTCTCTCTCGCCCTCTCTCTCTCTCGCCTTCTCTCTCTCTCACCCTCTCTCTCACTCCTGGCTCTCGCCCTCTCGCCATCTCTCCCTCTCACCCACTCACCCTCTCTCTCTCTCTCCCTCTCTCCCTCTGACCGCTCGCTCTCACGCCCTCTCGCCCTCTCGCCCTCACTCCCCTCTTGCCACACGCCCTCTCTCTCTCCCTCTCTCTCACCCTCTCACCCTTCGCATTCTTGCCATAACGCCCTCTCTCCCTCTCTCTCTCTCTCTCTCTCTCTCTCTCTCTCTCTCTCTCTCATCTTTTTATCTATGTTTCGTTTAGACATATCCTCACTTTGATTCGACTTGGTGTGCCACCGGACGACATTTACATCTTCATTCGTGAATGCATCGAATCAAAACGCACTAGTAGCAATGCTTAGATAGCGGGCACTTGTGCCTAGCAATGGCCTATCAATGGCGCCATTGCACATTGTACTTACCAGTAGTAGTCCTAATTGCCACACCCAATTGCCATCACATCCCTTGCCATACATAGTATCGTACTCACAATAGTGTCCATAACCTAAAGCACTCCCAATGCATGCCAAGCACCACCACATCAACCACCACCCACCCACTGACAAGTGTCAAAATGTACCATCCACTTATACCATATACACTTAATAAGGACTCACTAAATGGAATCGCTTTATTAAAATCAATAAACTACATTTAAGAAAGCATTATCCAACACAAAAAGCCAAGTTGCTCTGGTCGAAACCAGATGGTCCATCTTCGTCTTAGCAGCAGCCATCAGCACCATCATCATCATCATCATCACAGCAGTTCACATTTTCTATTCTGCTCATCTAAGCAGAGACAGTGGTCCGTGAGCACTGCATCCGCCTGTCCACGCTGGCACTGGTGCAGCTGACAGATGGTGTCACAGTACTCGTTCAGGTCAGTAGTCGACTGTGGCTCAATTCGAATCTCCGCGTCCAGCTGCTCAAGTCGGGCGCTCTCCTTTTTCAGCTCTCGTTGAGTTTGGTCTTGATTGGGTTGGTTGATTTGGTTTTAGGTTGTTTTGCGTGTATTCGGTTTCGCGTATTTGGTTTTGCGTCAAGACAAGACAATATATATAAATAGAACAATAACAAAAGAAAGAGAAAAAAACAATTAATGCAGTGTAACCAAATACCATCAAAGACGCACACACACAAACGCAAACGGTTAATTATTAACAGAAGCAGGGGAGGTACCAAGTCAATTGTCATCCCACACACACACAAATGCGAAATTCGATTTCACACTAATTGCAAATGTCACAGTGAGACAAATAATAGAGCACACACACACACACACAAACTTAAAGGTCAGTTTGGTAGTCTCAGGCACACAAGACGCACTCACTCACAAGCAAACCGAATCGATATCGATTGACATTAGAAAGACATTAATATACACTTACAGCGTTGACTAAAGAAAAAGGCCACCACACCAATGACCACCAGAATGAAACCATAGCGAAACATTGTGAGCCAAAACGTAAATGAACAAACAGTGTCAATTTGGATCAGACTGACAGTGACTTGGACCGAGCTCAATTAACAATGCAAATGGCACCGAGTGGCTCAGAGTGACTTGACATGTTCTTGTTGTTCTGTTCTGTTTGATCTGTCACCAGAACTGACTATGTCTCGCTCTGTCAGTTGTGTTGTACGATCCAATCGATTCGTGTGCTAATGTCACACAGCCGGGCACTTTAAAATCCTAATGACCGAGCAATTGGTGTGTGTTGTATGCCTGTCTGTTTGTGTGTGTGTTGCGACAGTACAAATCGAATGCCTCATTTGGCACGAATTACCAAATTTAGGTTCAGTTCAGCGCGCTGAGGTCTCCATGGTCACCAAACTTTGTCTGTGCCTGTTTGTGTGTTTGTGTATGCCGTCAAGTCTTTCCCACTCTAGTGCACTGTTTTATATATTAATTTGAAATTTAAAACTTCAAACTTTCTCTCCTTCTCTCTCTCTCTCTCTCTCTCTCTCTCTCTTTCTTTCTCTGTCTTTTTCTCTCTCTCTCTCTCTCTCTCTGTCTTTCTCTCTCTCTCTCTCTCTCTCTCTCTCTCTCTCTCCTCTCTCCTCTCTCTCTCTCCCTCTCTCTCTCTCTCTCTCCCTCTCTCCCTCTCTCCCTCTCTCCCTCTCTCTCTCTCTCTCCTCTCTCCCTCTCTCCCTCTCTCCCCTCTCTCCTCTCTGCCCTCTCTCTCTCTCTCTCTCTCTCTCTCTCTCTTCCTCTCACCAAATTCTCGCTCAGTCGATTCTGCCGAACTGCTGAGCTGTCATGGTGAGAAAAAGCGCAATAACCGTTAGTACCGTTGGTGGTAGCATTACGGTTGCCATTAGAATTATTAGTAATGGCTGACTATCACGTTTTAATATTATTTAGATTGCTTATTGCATATACACTTATGCACACATACATGCACACACACACACAGACCCGATTACTCAATTTTAAAGTTTTATGTGCATGTTTTGTAGTTTGGCTGTGTCATTGGGCAGCAAACTTTGAGCATAATGTTTGTTTGCCTAATATAAATCCGAGTTTAATTAAATTGTTTTCCAATTTTGTCGGGGCCTGAGAATCCTGCACCGTCCGTTCGTACGCACATACATCAAATCACAATTGCATTTATTATCATTGCGATTTCGACAAAGCACGCACACACATTCGGAGAAAGAAATAAATTAAAATTTCTGGTTCAGCCTATTTGAAATGATAATAAAAACGGGGCGAACAAACAACAAACAAATAGAAATTGTGAAGACGCGCTACTGTGAGTCCGTGAGTGTGCCATCTTCTCATTTAATTCCAAATCTGTGTTCCATTTTGGAGAGAGAGAGAGAGAGAGAGAGAGAGAGCGAGAGAGAGAGAGAGAGAGAGAGAGAGAGAGAGCAGGAACACACACAGAGACAATTCTCAATTTGTCTTTATTCACACGCATACCAATCGCAATTGCAATCTGTTCCTGTGGTGATGGTGATGGTGCAGGTTTGGGGCGCCATGGGTCCCAATACTCACTCTCAGCTCTCGGTCACTTTCTCTCTCTAATAGAATGCCTGCTTGTCTGTGTATGAGGAATCGATATCTGCCATTTGAAAATTGTCGTTTGTGTGCCAGTACATTGACAATAATAATAATGACGCCCCGGTGTGGTCCGCACAATGGCACACTCTCGGTCAAGTCCCACACACACACACACACACACATACGGGCCCTCACCAGCATCATCACCATCATCACCACAGTGGAATTGGTAATTTCAATTGGTTTGTTAATATGAAATATATCCAGTGGTGCAAGTAAGACACAACACAGACAGGCAGGCAGTGTGTGAGCCACCTTGGCCACCACCGAGACTAATCTAAGCAATCATTCTTGTATGGCACACAAGGATATTATTCCATTGCTGTGTGTGTGAGTGTGTGTGTGTGTGTGTGTGTGTGTGTGTGTGTGTGTGTGTGTGTGTGTGTGTGTGTGTGTGTGTGTGTGTGTGTGTGTGTGTGTGTGTGTGTGTGTGTGTGTGTGTGTGTGTGTGTGTGTGTGTGTGTGTGTGTGTGTGTGTGTGTGTGTGTGTGTGTGTGTGTGTGTGTGTGTGTGTGTGTGTGTGTGTGTGTGTGTGTGTGTGTGTGTGTGTGTGTGTGTGTGTGTGTGTGTGTGTGTGTGTGTGTGTGTGTGTGTGTGTGTGTGTGTGTGTGTGTGTGTGTTTCTGTTCACTGGCTGTACTCAGTGGCTCATTGAAAAGCGCTCAATAAATGATCGGGAGATCGAGACAGACAGACTGAGTGCAGTGCAGCAGCTCGGCCTGTGTGCACAATGGTCCGAACATGGTTGGATGACTTTTCAAGTGCAACACTACCAGACACACACACACACACACAAGCACAAGAGAAAGTTCGAAATTACTAATTTGCCAAATAGGCTTTCGTCTCTGTGTTATCTCGGTTTTCTCTACCCCCACACACACAGACACACTCGAATAGTTGTCTTTGCCAATCAGAGGTTACTTCCGTTGATCCCTCTTCTCGGCGGCGGCTCTCAGTATTGTTGTACTCGAGTATGTTTTAATTAGCTTGTCACTCGGTAGTTTGGTTTGGGTTATGAGTGGTAAAGAGGAGAGAGAGAGAGAGAGAGAGAGAGAGAGAGAGGGAGAGAGAGAGAGAGAGAGAGAGAGAGAGAGAGAGAGAGAGAGAGATTCAATCAAAGCAAGGAAAGGAAACTTTCGGTAAGAGGACCTTTGTTCCTCTACTGTTCATCATCTTTTCCTTGTTCTTCTTGTTCTTCACAATTTCGCCACTGATTGCATTGTGCACAATTCTCGTGAGAGTGTTTAGGGCACACAACACACACAAAATGAATGGCCGAAAGATCGGTGGCCTACAGTGGCAGTGGTGGTCTCGTCTTTCTCAATCGGCCAAATAGTTCCCATTTGTGAATGTCTGCATGTCTGTCTGTGTATGTGGACGCTTCAATTGGCATTCATCATTTGGAGTGTCTTGCCTGGCTGCTACTTCAATTGCCTAATTATGAAGTTGTGCACACACACACACACACACACACACACACACACACAGAAGCTTATTGTTCGTTACTCGAATGTCACGGGATTTGTGCTTTCTGTTCTGTGCTGCACTGTGACCATTTTGCCCGGGCCAAAGCACAACTGTCCAAAATGGACCAATTGTGCCAATTAGGCGCACAGTGGCACACTAATTGCGCCGAGCGGAGGAGGAAAGTCGTTTTTCTTTTTCTGCTAGTTAGTTAGCCTCTCTCTCTCTCTCTCTCTCTCTCGCTTGCTCTTTTTAATCTTTGCCTGCATTGCATTTCAAAATCTGCTTACGATCGCCACTGTAAAGTTCAAACCGTCGTTTAAGGTCGTCGCTTGACGTTGTTGATGATGTTGTTATTTTATTTATTCTTGTGCTGGGCTCGTTCGTTCTCTCTGGTAGCTCATTCTGGACTCGATGGCTTTGCCTTTGCCCGATGGCTGATGATGATGATGGCTAGTTCCTGTATATATAGCCCTTCTTCAACTTTTCCTTTTTTGGGTTGCAGTATGTCAGGCCAAACTCGATTACACAGCTATTGCTGGTCGGTGCCCGCTCATTCGTACGTTCGTTTGCTTTCTTGTGCTGTAAAGTCGTGTGTGTGTGTGTGTGTGTTGTGTATAACAAACGGAATAGTAATATTTAAACGATAATATATACGCAAAACGCTAAACTAAATGGCAAAGTAGTAATGTGAGAACGGGGAAAAAGTGCATTAGAATGCTGCAGAGTACTGCATTAAGCAGACAATAATAAGCCTGAGCCAGTGGAAAATCCTTTCTACTCTCTCTCTCTCTCTCTCTCTCTCTCTCTCTCTCTCTCTCTCTCCCCTCTCTCTCTCTCTCTCTCTCCCTCTCTCTCTCTCTCTCTCTCTCTCTCTCTCTCTCTCTCTCTCTCTCTCTCTCTCTCTCTCTCTCTCTCTCTCTCTCTCTCTCTCTCTCTCTCTCTCTCTCTCTCCTTCCCTCTCCTTCCCTCTTTTTCCTTCACACTCACACTTCTGGCACAGGTTTCGCTTTCCAAAACGGTTTGCCTAAATTGATTTGCCTTCGACACAATTGTGAAGTACTGCTGCTTATGAGCCCCTGGTTTATGTTATGTTGTGCATAGTAGTGATTGATGCATCTTTCACCGGTTTGGCGGTTTCCGTACTCGGTTCGGTGCAGGCCCGTACGTTCATGTTGTTATTGTAACAAGGGGCAGAAGACAAGGGACTGGCAAAGCAAAGCTGAAGCAAAGCAGACACACCACCATCATCAGAGAGAGGCAGATTGTAAATCGATTCACTCTCAATTGAATTGCCATTTGAGACGAACGGAACAAACACAAACACAACAGAATTGCACTGCATTATTAGCTATCGGCTCTTGCATTTTGTGTGCATGCATACACATTGGGTTGTGTTGTTTTTGGGTTGTTGTTATTGTTAGGCTCACCATCGTTAGGTGTCCTCCAATCTCTCAAATGTGTCTGTTCATAAATTGAGTCCACGTTTGAGCACTCTATTATATATTATCATTATTATGTAGATCATAAATATCTAAACAGATGTGCTTGCCAATCTGTGCATGCCTCAGTCAGTGCGTTGTCTTGTTGTTGTTGTCTAAGTTTGATTGTGTCGATGCATCATTTCACCCGTGCAGTTCGGCCCCATCGCAGATTTGTGCCTTGTGCCCCGTGGGAATCATTTGACTTATGATCTGATTAACCAAAAGTCGCTCTCTAGTTGCTCCAGTCTGGACAACGATTGACCAAGCACACACAGTCAGTCACACTGCTAACCAGTTCTGGTGTATGTATATAGAGTGCTAAGTGGCGTGCCCACTGGTGCACCCTCTCTGGTCTGTCTCGGAGGACAGATTTACAATGTTGCACTCTCTCTCTCTCTCTCTCTCTCTCTCTCTCTCTCTCTCTTCTCTTCTCTCTCTCTTCTCCCTCTCTCTCCCTCTCTCTCTCTCTCTCTCTCTCTTTCTCTCCCTCTCTCTTCTCTCTTCTCTCTCTCTCTCTCTCTCTCTCTCTCTTCTCCCTCTCTCTCTCTCTCTCTCTCTCTCTCTCCTCTATTCTCTCTCTCTCCCTCTCTCTCTCTCTCTCCCTCTCTCTCTCTCTCTCTCTCTCTCTCTCTTCTCTTTTCTCTCTCTTTTCTCTCTCCCTCTCTTCTCTCTCTCCCTCCCTCTCTCTCCCTCTCTCTCCCTCTCTTCTCTCTCTCTCCCTCTCTCTCTCTCTCTCTCTCTTCTCTCTCTCTCTCTCTCTCTCCCTCTCTCTCTCTCTTCTCTCGGGTTTTTGACATGTTCGTGTGATTGTGATTGTGATTGGTTGCGCAATTGGCATTTTTGCCCTCAAGTGACCAAATGCGTTTTGACACTTTGCGCCAAGTTTGTTATTATGAACTGGTGCGAGTGATTGAACTGTGCACTCGAGAGTATTGCTGCATTGGCTCATTGACTATTGGCTAAATGATTAATGCATATCCATAAATGCATTGCACTCTGTCACAGACCAAGTGGCGCGACCAATCACAACACGAACATTTTGTGGAGTCACTTATTGAACAGAACTTTTCAAACAGTAACTCGAGAGGAAGGCTCGATCTGGCGCAATTTGACACACGCTGAAATTGTATTGCATTATGCTTTGACAGTGGATGGCGGCGTCGGCAAGTGGTTTGTCACTTGTCGTTGTTGCGAGTCAATCAATTGGACCGAGTCACGTACACACAGTTCACGGCTCATTTGCACCTCACTCGATCGATTTATCGATGTTTGGTGTGCTCTGTTTGGTTGGCCTGGGTGTTCTGTTGGTTGTGGAAACCATGGTGCACTGCAAGTCAGCCTAGTGGACCATCGTCATGCCTATCTATCCTCTAGAGTGTCTGTCCCACTGCTCGATCTGTCCAATCGATCTCGACTAATCTCGATGTTGTCGATGTTGTTGTTGTAGTCTGACCAATTTGGAGTCATTTGACCGATTTGATCTGTGTGTTTGCATTGTCTCTGTGTGGCATTGGACGGGGTCGTCCATCATCATCAGTGACTGTGTGTCACCGGCAGCAGCAGCAGTGTACAGTGATCATCAACCGCCACAGCAAGCAGAGTTACCCAGTGGGAGTTTCACCAGTGGGCACACGCCACACATGACAGTTGCTTGGTATGTCTGTGCATTGTGTGTGTGCATTGTGTGCCTAATTGGAATATGCAATCCAGTGTCGTGTCGTCTTCTGCTTGTGTCTTGTCACACACCAAACACGACACAACACAACAAAAAAGAACAGAAAACAAATGTCCATGGCCAGTGAGTGGATCGTGACTCGCTTTGGCTCTTTTGAGACCGGTCATATAGCACGTCCACTGGTCCACTGACACAAAGTTTCTCTCTCTCTCTCTCTCTCTCTCTCTCTCTCTCTCTCTCTCTCTCTCTCTCTCTCTCTCTCTCTCTCTCTCTCTCTCTCTCTCTCTCTCTCTCTCTCTCTCTCTCGCAGTCTGAGGGAGAGTCAGGTCTAGGCTGAGGGTCGTGACTGGGAGCACTGGGAGCGCTTCTTTTTTTTCTTATTCGAACAATTTGAGTCGACGCGGCACACTTTAGAGTCCATTCTTGCATTCTTCTTCTTCCTTCCTTCCTTCCACCGATCATTGGCTCAATTCGCTCAATACTGCAGTGGTAGTGAGTTCGCTGTGCATGGAGAGGACGAAAGAGTCGATCGAGTGTGCCACTTTCTATCTTTTCTATACACCAACAACCAACCAAACCCAATTGTCGACAGTCAGGACATGACAAGGATTTGAGAGAATTGTTGTGTGAATGTATATAGCGGAGTCCGCAAGCACATACAACAACCAGATAGCCGAAGTTGGTGGTGTAAGGCCTGTCACCGACCTACTGGGAAGCCAGTCGCACACTGAAGTAGTAGAGACACAGACACACACTTTCGGTCGCAGTTTGGCCCTTGATGTCGAGTTAGTCGTGTGAATGCCATCATTTGCTCAGTTGCTCTGGACTTGTCTTGCTGTCGAGATTGTGTGCACACAGTCTAGGTCAGTCTCTGGTCTGTGACTGGTCCTGGTTTCTGGTCCGACCAATATTCCCGATCAATGTTTGTTTGTTGTTCACAACTTTACCTGACCATGCGAATGGCGTACTGAGTGCACTGTGTTGTGTGTGTTGTGTGTGTTCGATGGTGTGAGTGCGTAGGTGGTGCCTGGTCGTTGGTCGTGGTGTGACATGTCCAGAGTGAGCGATCGATTGCCACTGACAGACAACAACAACAACACCGAGCACCGTCACCAGACGATAGATCCAAGCTGTGATTGCGTTGTGGTTGGTGTTCATTTGTTCTCGCAACACCGCCGTGATCGGCTGCAGAAGCAGTTGTTACCGTTCTTGTCGAGGTTGTCTCAACCTCATCATCGTTCCGTACCAGTTCGATTCCCATCTCCACCACCACCACCAGGACGGAAGTCGTCATGGCCAGTGTGGCTTCACCTGCCCCGTCGCCTTCTCCCACTCCACCACCGGTGCAGTCCTCCTCCCCACACCACCACGCCCAGCATCACTCGACCAAGGCGGGCGCACTGGTCTCGGTGGCCAAATCGATCCTCTCGGAGCAAAGTGTCCGTCTCGCCTTGAAGCACAACACCGATCTCGATTTGCTCGACGACCTGCGGCTCTACCTCAAGACGAGATGCTCCATCGAGCGGGACTATGCCCAGGCGCTGGCCAAGCTCAATAGCGCCCACTCAAAGCGATCATCGCCATTGCTCACCTTTGTGGCCGCCGAAGATGGCATCGCCGATGTCAAGTAAGTGCAGAGATTTATTCAATTTCGTTTGCAAAGCATAGTTTAGCATAGCTTATCATAGAATAGCTTAGCTTAACTTAGCTTAGCTTAGCTTAGCTTAGCTTATCATAGAATGGCTTAGCATATAATAGCTTAGCTTAGCTTAGCTTAGCTTAGCTTATCATAGAATGGCTTAGCATATAAAAGCTTAGCTTAGAATAGCTTATCATAGAATAGCTTAGCTTATCATAGAATGTCTTAGCATATAATAGCTTAGCTTAGCTTAGCATAGCTTGCAAAGCTTATCATAGAATAGCTTAGCTTATCATAGAATGGCTTAGCATATAATAGCTTAGCTTAGCTTAGCTTTGCATAGCATAGAATAGCATAGCCTACTAGATACCATACCCAAAACATTGTGTAAACATTACGCAACCCACCTGAGAGTCACGTGGCACACTTCTATTTGCACACACATTACATCCAATGCAATCCACTCTCTAGAACTGTGTACACGGCATGGAAGGTCTACCAGGAGGAGATGGAGAAGCACTCGAAGGCTCGGGTGGCCGTCTTTGACACACTGAGCTCGGTCTGTGATCAACTGAAGGCGATGCGCTTGCACAAAGTGCACGTGTCTAAAAAGTGCTTGGACACTCATTTAAAGTAGGTGTTACCACCGATGTCAATTGTGTTAGCATATATACTCACAATACGATTGCACAATCTTTTCTGTGATGGATATTAATAGGAAAATGCAAGAGGAAATAGTCAATTCGGTGATGGAAATTGACAAGACTCGAAAGCTGTACTTTGAGGAGGAACACTTGGCCAAACAGGCTCGGGATAAGGAGGAAAAGTAAGTTGTGAGACGAGCAGCTTATGGTACTTGAATTGATTGAGTTGGTCCAATGCAATGATCCAGAATTAAGAAGAGGAAAACTGGCATCTTCTCGTCACTGGCCAACTTGCAAACCAAGAAGGAACGAACCTCTGCTCATCGTGAAGCAAGTGACATTCAGTCCACCCAGGTAGGTGTTCGAATTCAATTCGAATTCGAAATTCGAATCGAGTGAATTTGGACATGAGGCCTGACCATGATGATCATCACCTAGGCCCGTAACGACTACATCATGGCACTGGCAGCGGGCAACGCACATCTGCAACACTACTACGGCCAGGACTTGCCCAATCTCATGTTCTCAATTGACGATACCTCCCTGGACAAGTGTCGCTCCTTCATTCTGAACCTACTCCAAACCGAGCGTGAAATGGCCAACTCATGGTCCGATGTGATCGAACGCTCCACCGAGCTCATGTCACAGGCATCCGCAGATCACACCAATTCGGTCTGTTTGCGTGACCCAAATTCGAATGCGATCAAGTAAGTGTATAACACCCCACGAGTGTGAAGCAGAAGTGTGTGTCTCTGTGTAGTGTGTGTGTCGACACCTCGTGCCCGCCAATTGAATTAACCGCGTTTGTCTGTCTTTGCTTTGTCTCGTTTTCGCGTTTGTCCCATTTGAGCAGTGAAACTCTGCTGTACGAATTTCAGCCATGTGATAATGACACGTGCGACTACATCTCACTCGACCATAATGCGGACATTGCACTGCGCAATGAGGGGCAGAAGTGGTTCACCTGGTTCTCGAAAGACTGTCGCAATCTGAATCGACTGTCCGCTCAGCTGGTTCGGGTGCAGGCAATGCAATCCGAAGGACACAAAGTGAGTACTTCTCTCTCAAAGCTCTCAAACCTTTAACCTTTAACACCTTTAACACCCTTTAACCCACTTTAACACCCTTTTAGAGTGTTGAGGTGACGGGCAGTGGTCAGGTGGACATTGAGACGCGCATCGACGAGATCCGCCAACAGATTCGCAAGTGTGAAATCAGCAAAATGAAAGCGAAAGCTCGACTGCAGATCATTCGGGAGAGTGGCGCCGAGGTGGAGGACTTTGACAGCTTCGAGACTCAGGTAACCATGGAGATCAAGCAACAGTCCCTGGACGTGGACATCAACCTGGGCTCACTGAGTCGGACGCCGTCGGTGCGGTCCAACATGGGCAGTGAAGCACCAAAGTCGCCAATGTAAGTTACTACTCTTTAAATGTTTCGGAACTTTACCTAACTGGCCCAATATTGTTATAGACCAAAGGCCGATCCGGACTCAGTGGCAAGTATCATCACACAGACTCGGCCCGAATCGTCCTCATCTGCGGAGCAGTTGGACTCGCCCGACCGTGAAGTGCTACAGCTTGGCAGCAGCCTGGAGTGCACCTCACCTGCGCCTGGCTCGGCAGCGCTATCAGCTGCGACCGCTGCCGGCTGGGACTCGTATGATCCAACTCAGGTTGCATGGGATGAGGAGCCCGCGCCTACTGCTGCAGCCGCTTCGTTCAACGGCTACGATCAGGATAACAATAATCAAACTGCCAACGACTATGGCGCTAACAACAGCTCGATGGAGGACACCACCGAAAATGGTGGGGGCCAACTGGTGCACGAACACGAGGCACACGACTATGTCCACTATCAGCAAGTGGTTGACGGGTAAGGGCATGGTCAACTTAGCCATGAACAATCTACTAAAGTTGTGATTCGTTTTTAGATTTACTTTGGTTGGAAAGAGTTGCTTTGTCCTGTACGCCTACAGTGGCAGTGGCGAGGACGAGTTGACCATTATCGACCAGGAAATCGTGTCGGTTATTGACGCGTCCGACAAGGACTGGGTCAGGGCACAGAATGAGCAAGGTAAGAGACAGACAAACCAGCTGACCATTCTCATTTTTCATTTACCGCTTTCCTTAGGATCGGTCGGTTACGTGCCGGCCGCCTACCTTCAGGCACTGCCCGATCAAAGTGTTGATCAACAACAACTCGACTCGACATTGCTGAGTCAAACCTCCGCTGTGGTCTCCTCGAACAGTGTCGACAGTGAGCAGGACAAAATGACAACACCGCCCGAGTCGATGCCACTCTATCCCGAATCGCCCATGATCATAACATCGACAACAACAAACACGAGCAGTGAGTCGGAGAATCAGCCTCTTCCACCGCCACCGGAGAATATGGCCGAGTACGTTCGAGCCCTGTATCCGTATGAGGCGAGCAATCCTGAGGAGATTTCCTTTGGGGCTGGTGAGTTGATTCGCATTGTGGACAACTCGTCTGATGATGGCTGGTGGACTGGTGAGTCAAAGGACGGAGTGGTGGGACACTTTCCCTCGATGTTGGTCGTTTCACTTGACGATGATGACGATGATGAAGACGAAGATGATGAAGCTGCGAGTGAGGATGAAGAGAACGAGGAGGATGAAGAGTCATCAAGTCAGACGACCTCAGTGCCGCCCTCCATTAGTTTGCCACCGGTGGCACCACCGATTCCATCAACCACAATCACCACCACGACCACGGAATGTTGTGCAACCAATGGCGAGAATCAACCGAATGCAGTAGGTAGTACAGCGCCGATTGGTGCACCAGCAGCTCCACCGCCGACTTTTGCTCCACCGCCCAAGCCAATGTCACTGATGGCCCCGCAGACGGTGGTGATCATTCAGCCCACGCCCGAGATCGAGTCGAGGCCAGCACTCGGCAGTGAAGAGTTTGGACAAGCAGTGGATGCCAATCAGGCAACTGCAACTGGCTCATCAGACAGAGAAGCGTCATCGTCGGTCACGGTAACAGGAACCAGGAAGAGCTCCACTCCTGTGGAGGTGAGGGCAAACGGTGAACTGGAGACAACGATCACCGTATCGATGGCCATCGCAGCACAGGAAGTCTCGAGTACCATCACTCAAAATGCAATGGACGACTCGATGCGTGAGCTAAGTCGGCGCACTTCTGGCTCGTCGAGTGGCTCAGTACACGAGGCGCCAGTACAAGATGGCGCTCCAGTGGTGAACGGACCGGCGGCTGGTGGTGCTGCTGCTGGTCCACAACCGAACGGACATGTCGTACAGCGTAATCAGAACAACGATCATGAAGATGAAGAAGACTGCAAGTAATAGTAGTACTAGTCAACAAATCACGAACATAGAATGAATTGAATCTATAGAATTGAGAATTCAGTCAGTCGAGCCAGTCGCACTCATCATCATCATCATCATCACTCACAAAACCATTTAGCCTTAACATTATCAATCTCAAACTTATCAATCGAATCGCGCATAAAGTCTTTCCGCTTCCAATCAACTAAGCAGCTATAGTTGCACCGAAGGTGACAAACATTCGCTCGCGTATGGCCAATTCGATTGCTATGTGACAAACAGCGTAACCGAAACGACCATTACCCAACCATTTCTAGTACAAATAGTAATAATCAAAGTAATAATCTTGTGGGCGTGTAGGCTCATTATCTCTCACAATGTCTCAATAGTGAGTGTTTCAGTTTAGTGAAATGTAGTAGCGAAATGACTCATTGCTTCATCGAATCAGTAATCATATTAGTAGCGTAAGTCACACACAATTCCGAATGGCTTCCATTTTGTTCATCTCGTCCGCACTTGCACACTCATCACGTCCGTTGAGAGAGATATTCTATCAATTCTCTAAATCAAATGCATAATCAACTCACCAACTTGGCTTCTTAAATCCATCATCATCATCATCACACTCACACCTTGAATCATTGTGTGTGGTCTTAGAGTCCACATCACTCGCGCGCGCATTACTCTTCCAATTAAGCTTACTCGACGCTATGCCTAATGTTCATAAGACATATTTTGCATTGTATTGTGCAATTAAAAGTACAACATTTGGTTACTGATCACATACACATAGTACATACAAGACAAAGGTCACAAGGACCCCTTTTGGACACACACAAAGACAAATAACACAATAGCTAAAGTGACACTGCATTGTTGTTAGTTGCATTCTTCTTCTATTCAAATTTATTTATTACATTACTATTCAATTATAAATTTCATATATATTTTGTAGCATATATTGAATTATTACATTTTACATTTCTGTTTGGCAAAAGTACGACTCGACACGTACTCTTTACTATTGTACTGTACTCTACTATCTTGTTGTTGTTGTTGCTGTTGAATTATGTTGGTTATGTTGATGTTACACTAATTGATCTTGTTGTTAGCTACAAAGAATAATAAACGATGACCAGTCGACCATCAACATAAGGTAGTCCTCACTACTGACCCATAAAGGTGGGATTGTGCATTAGGCTTGAGCAGAGTCTGTGGCAGAGTAATTTGTTGTCTAATGTCACTTTGTATTTCAATTTGTGTGTGTCTACCTGTCCATTAAGTCATCATACACCTGTGTGAAAGTACATGCACACACTTAGCTTAAAGTATAGATTGTGTCACTGACTGTAAATTGACCTTTTCTTCTTCTTCTCCGTGAGTGGACGTACCGTATTCCTACGGGATTTGGCCTAAATCGAACTCTCTGTCTAATGGTGATCATCATCATCGATCGATCGATGGCACATTGTTTCACGGTGTGTTAGAGTTTGAGTGTTTGAGTGGTGGAGATTGAGACTCACAGCCATCGATCATAATCATCCATTGAATGGGTAGTTCAAGTGGCCACCACCACCACCAATTCGATCGATGGCACAACACTCCGGGGCTATGTATGGGTAGACAGGTAATAGACAGTAGATTGAGTCACTGTGTCTTGAAAGGTGAGTGCCTGCCAGTCGATGGTGTCCACCATTAGCCCAATCGATTTGTATATGTGTCTTGTGTGAGAAGAGTAGTAGTGTCAGTAGGTGATCGTGTCAGATTAGTGTCAAGCGTAGAGAGAGAGAGAGAGAGAGAGAGAGAGAGAGAGAGAGAGAGAGAGAGAGAGAGAGGGAGAGAGAGAGAGGGAGAGAGAGAGAGAGAGAATAAGAGAGAGAGAGAGAGAGAGGGAGAGAGAGAGAGAGAGAGAGAGAGAGGGAGAGAGAGAGAGAGAGAGAGAGAGAGAGAGAGAGGGAGAGAGAGAGAGAGAGAGAGAGAGAGAGAGAGAGAGAGAGAGAGAGAGAATAAGAGAGAGAGGAGAGAGAGAGAGAGAATAAGTAAAGAGAGGGGGAGAGAGAGAGAGAGAGAGAGAGAGAGAGAGAGAGAGAGGGAGAGAGAGGGAGAGAGAGAGAGAGAGAGAGAGAGAGAGAGAGAGAGAGAGAGAGGGAGAGAGAGAGAGAGAGAGAGAGAGAGAGGGGAGAGAGAGAGAGAGAGAGAGAGAGAGAGAGAGAGAGAAGACGGTCAGAGATGACCAATTGACACTGATTATGCAAAATAAATGATCGAGCAATCCGATCACTGTCCGATCATTGCCTCCTCTGTTCCTCCATCATGACTCCCCGATCACTGATCTGATCGGATCAATCAAATTTTTCGTTCCAAATGAGCCTCTTCAGATAGGTCAACCGTACGAAAGGGTAGTAGAGTGGTGGTGGTGTGCAATGTCGTTGCCTGACAGTCAACTCAACTAACATTCGATCATCAAGTGCTGCAATCGGTCACTGATCATCATCATCATCATCATCATCCGTTAGAACTGGTTTGTCCTTGCCCTTTTGGTGACTTCTTTAGCTCAATGCAGCAGCGAACGGTGATCGTCACTGATCGCCTTATGAATGAACACAGAGTCAACATTAATTAGCAGTAGTAGCCTTCTTCCTCGAATGGCCGAGCATCGAACGCTACTTATTCTCATTCCCAGGACTGATTATTCCTCTGTTTGTGAGTGTGCAGTGCACTCACTCAGCTAGAGTACAAGCTATCAGTTAAAGTGAAATCACGCAGCCCGATCGGTCTGTCTGTGCCAAGTGGTCACCGACGACTAATTGGCCTGCACCACCATCACCACAATACTAATCCCCACCAATCTGTGATTGCCCAGTAAAATTTACGACCTGTGACCTCTCACACCTCTCTCTCTCTCTCTCTCTCTCTCTCTCTCTCACCCGTTAATACGATTGTCATCTGACAAGTACAATCTCAAACATTTGCATTCACTCGTTATATGTTTTATATTTGTTTGCACCAAAATCCAAATTCCACACTCATCAAGTATTTATGTGTCTTTCTGTCTCAGTCTGTCTCAGTGTGTGAGTATAATCTAACGTGTGTGTGTGTGTGTGTGTGTGTGTGTGTGTGTGTGTGTGTGTGTGTGTGTGTGTGTGTGTGTGTGTGTGTGTGTGTGTGTGTGTGTGTGTGTGTGTGTGTGTGTGTGTGTGTGTGTGTGTGTGTGTGTGTGTGTGTGTGTGTGTGTGTGTGTGTGTGTGTGTGTGTGTGTGTGTGTGTGTGTGTGTGTGTGTGTGTGTGTGTGTGTGTGTGTGTGTGTGTGTGTGTGTGTGTGTGTGTACGTTTGAGTGATCAAGGGGAAAGATGTCAAGTGAAGCTGGAAGTGCTGTGTTTTATTTATCTATTTATTTATTGTCCACTCTCGCAGGGGCAGTAGCACCCGTGACCCGAAGCACAGTACAATTGATCGCACACTTTTTGGTTGTTGTTTATTGTTTCATTCATTCACCGTGGAAGACAAAAAAAACTAATAAAAACAACAGTGGTTTCGTTACTCTACTATCTAGATTGCGCTAGAGGGTCGTAAACAAATATAGTTATTTGATGATGACATTTCCTCTCTCTCTCTCTCTCTCTCTCCCTCTCTCTCTCTCTCTCTCCCTCTCTCTCTCTCTCTCCCTCCCTCTCTCTCTCTCTCCCTCTCTCTCTCCTCTCTCTCTCTCTCTCTCTCTCTCTCTCTCTCTCTCTCCCTCTCTCTCTCTCTCTCTCTCCCTCCCTCTCTCTCTCTCTCCCTCTCTCTCTCTCCCTCTCTCTCTCTCTTCCTCTCTCTCTCTCTCTCTCTCTCTCTCTCTCTCTCTCTCTCTCTCTCTCTCTCAATTGTGCGG
>JAKIJQ010000041.1:1675000-1677375 GCA_023373905.1 Rhizoglyphus robini
TCACACTAAAGATAGATCAGTCTCAACATAGAGCAACCAAAATTGTCACTCCGTGTTTTGTGTTCAGTGTTAGTAGCATTGTCAGTCAAACATTCTCTCTCTCTCTCTCTCTCTCTCTCTCTCTCTCTCTCATTCTTCTTCGTCTTCGTTCGTTCGTTGGTCCGTCTGACCGATAATCTCTGTTTGGCGGCAAAGACTTTCTCGAGCGATTAGATTAGCGCCCGAGTGTAGAGTAGAGTAGTTGTAGTTGTAAGTTGTTAGTTAGTTGTATGAGAGAGAGAGAGACAGTTTTGTTTGGTTGCCAGTGGCAGCGTGTAGAGGTCGTTCAAAACAGTGTAGCTGTCTGTCTGTCTAACGTTCGAAATAATATTGGCCCACTGCAGATGATGATGGCAGGATCACATTGCAAAGGCGACTCCCGAAAGTGCGCAGTCTCGATGGCTCGAGGCTTGAGCGCTCTGTGTTGTTACTCTGTTTTGTGTGTGTCTCTCTTGCTCTTTCTCTTTGCATGTCATGTATTGCGTTGTCTCTTTTGCTAGCTATTTCTCTCTCTCTCATCTCCTCGCTCTTGGTTCGTATGATTTCGTGTATTGCTCCATGTTGTGTTGGCGCACTTTGTATTTCGTCGTTAGCTAGTTGGTTGTGTGTGCTGTGCGCCGTTGATCTCATCGTCATCGTCGCCACACGGCTCGGACGTTCGTTCGCTCGTTTGATTTTGGTGTGCCTTCGCAGCAGCAGCCTCAACACACACACAAAACGAAACTCAGTTGCAACTACTCACAACACTAAGCACAACTCATACTCTACACAGTGAGCAGCAGTGAGCAGGCAGCAATCGAGGCTCGTATGTTTTCGCTTGGCTGCCGTTTCGTCCTATTCGTCGTTGTACTCACTACTGCGTCTATTTTCCTCTCTGTGTCTGTGTGTGTATGTTGGCTCAATCTGTGATTTGTCGTATTTGAGCCCAATTCCATAAGGAGCCACTACTTTCTACTGCAGCTTGGGCACTGTCACATCGTCATCATACTGCAGTTCAGCATCATCACTTGACACTGAACACTATTCGACGGATCAGTTGGTGCAAGGAATGCCCTCGAGCTCATCGTGTGCGGTGTATGACGATGCTGTGTTTGTGTAACGGTGTGTGTGTGGTGTTCCTAGTTGCCACGCAACACCCTCCGTGCGGTGTCCCCTTTTATGTGTCGCTACCCTACACTAGTATGGATGCCCTTTGACCAAGCCTTTTAGAACGGAACATTACCTCTCAGTCAAAACATCAACACCAACAATCGAACGCCAACGACCGTGGCACACACGACCGTGGCACACGACAACAACGACCTTTGTGACCTGCTGAAGTGTTGATGTTTGGTGTTCATTTCCCAATTGATTCGGATTCGGGCAACATGAGAAGGTATTAACTGTTACTACTACGTCTGAGTGTGATATAAGCTACTTTACATACGGTGCACCCAAACATACGGTGTGTAACCCCAGTTGCAAGCCTTAAATTGACACCTCCCAACAATCGATTGACTCGTTTAACTGGCCAATCGATCTATCAGACCAAACCGATTACTACAACTTCTTTTGACTTATTTGAATACTACTTCTTTTGAAACTGATTTGATCTCTACTTGTCTTAATGCTACTGCTAATAATGAGCCATTACATACGCGCACAGTCCATTAATGCAATTAGCATTGATTCATTCGTTCATTATTTCAATCTTTCAATATTAGTGCACGCAATCTTTGGGAGTACCTCGACACTGTGTTCACGTTGCACTGCACAAATTGCACTTTAATTCGTTTGTCTGTCTCAGACGCACAAATTGTTACTATTCAACGCACATACGTAGTATAACATTCACTAACATACACGTTCACTAACACTAACACACACACGAATTAATTGAGCAAGACACAATTTGCACAAGAGACATAATAACGACTAAAGCCAAGTGGCAATTGAGTGTCGATCGACCTTTGATACAGTCAGTTAGCCTCAGTCTTAATTCAGTTAGCAAGGTTGTGAGCTGATCCTGTGGCCTGTGTCTGTGCAAACCGTTATTGCAACCTGTGCCTTATATGGTACACCACATACAGAACTAAACATCATTTATCACTTTTAATTTAAATTTTAAAGAAGTTTAGTTTAGTTTAGTTTAACAAAACACATGTCTTAACAAACAAATTGCTCAAGCAAACAAACAAGTCAGGGTCATGAGAGAGAACACCACTTCCTATTAGTTACAAATAAACGTTGTTTCACAACATTGGCACACATTTCTGGTTTTGTAGTGTGTCTGCACATTTTTGGGTGCAACGAGTGCACTTTTCGAAAGTATGTCCATTGCAGTGCAGCAATTTAGG